>JACCGJ010012443.1:0-15237 GCA_013407085.1 Atriophallophorus winterbourni
AAACAATCTCTGGATTTATCAAAATTTCGCCCATTCTCTGAATTCCTGAGTCGGCTGAATACTCACAACGTTCCACTGAAACGTTTGACATAAACAATTCAGGGTAATATACTGCAAGAGCATTCGCGGTTTCCATTGCTGTCTCCGCGAGTTTTTCATCATTCTTGACGACAAAAGTACCTGGTTTGAATTCAGCTTTCGCGTTCATGATTTTATAAAGTAACTTAGGGTTGCCTTCCATTTTGACAGCAGCATCAATTGGTGCGCTTTCTTATCCTCTCGAACAAGTGAAGTAACTTTGTTGCGTAACATGCGGAAATGTTGCCAAGAAGTAGAAGTATTGTTGGCTTAATACTGCATCCACGCTGCTCGCTTGAGCGCTCCACTTTTTTGTTCTTCTGAGGACAACAAAACGAACTCATGTCCGGATCTTCTAACAGCAATCTGCAAGTTCTCGTCTATCTTCAGTTTCAGAAAATATATAAGTTCGTTCAATGGCGAGTCAGGGCTTATGTCGTCCGTCTGCCAATGCTGAATCCGCACGAGCGATTTAGGGGCTATTGAATCTACCGGTGAACCATTCTATTCCGAATAAGAGATTTATGCGTACTGCAAACATATTAGAACACAAGCACGGAATCCGATCGCTTCGACAGATTGTTCTTCCGATGTTAACACCAAATCCAAGACGGATGGACGGTCAGAACCTCTTATCCGAGTGCATTCGTGAACATGTTTATATAAAGGGAGTGAATCTAGTACCTCTCTAAATCGGTATTCTACCGTTTGTGGGGAGTGAACGTCTCTTAGATATAGGGTAGGCAGGTTAAAATCGCCCATATTAAGTATTGTTGCTTGCTGAATGCGAGTCAAGCGCTGAAAAACTTGGATTATTCTGCTGTTTCAACACGTGTGCAACGCCAAGAGAATTGTCAAGCAAACAAAACGAAATAGAAAGGTGAATTACATTGGTTTGATGGAAACAATAGTAGCTTTCGATGAACATAATTTAAATTTCAGTGATCCGGACTCGCATTGCACAACCATGACAGATTAAATCATCAACATGATACATTTCAATTCTAAATATGTCCCGAAACATAATAGCAAAGATCTACACTTCAAAATTCGCAGTCGGAATTGAAAATGGTTGACAAAAGAAAAATTTAGCATGAGCCATTCACAGGGTCGCCAGAATTGATTCAACCTGGGCAAACTTTCGCGAATCGCGGATCCAAGTGACAAATCTCATCCGAGAGGACAAACAATATCACCAGCTTCAGCTGGCAGTAAGAATGCAGCGAAATCCCAAACTGCTCCATCGAACTGGTAACAACACTACGAAACTAAAACCCGATGTTTTTCCGATCATGACAGATAACGGACTAACTGATTCTGTGCTGGAAAACGCTAACGCTCATGCTAGATTTTATTCGCGAGTTTTCACCCCCAAGAATGCATTACAATCATCGGAATTGTCAGCACCCATTGTGCCATAGCTATATGCGATATATGCATCAATTCTGAAATAGTGCATCACCACCTACGCAGTTTGAATATCAACAAGTCCCCGGGAGCTGACGGAATCACACCTGCAATCCTACAGTTATGCGGCAATCAATTGTGCGAACCACTTTGTGATTTATTTTTTCACTCTTCGAGAGAAGGTGTTGTACCGACTGACTGGAAGAAAGGAATCATAACACCCATCTACAAAAGTAGAACTCGTTCTGACCCAGCAAATTACCACCCTGTTACACTCCTTCTAGTGATCTCAAACGTTATGCAGCGAATTGTGTGCAAAATAATTATGAGTCATCTGGAAGCCCAAAAGTTGTTGTCCAGAGAGCAACATGGATTTCGGAAGTCTCGTTCTTGCTTGACTAACCTACCGGAGGCAATGGACGACTGGACGCAGGCGATGGACGATGGTAGTTGCGTGCATGCGTATTACTTGGACGTATCGCGTTTGATCACGTGGACCATTTTATACTCCTGAGCAAGCTGCACGACGTTGGTTTTAAAGGGTGCCTTCTTATCTGTCTGAGACATTACCTTCTTGATCGCAAGGCAACTTTACGTATCAATGGTGTAAGGTCTGAGGAAATTGAAACCACTAGCTGCGTCCCACAAGTTTCGGTACATGGTCCCGTTCTCTCTTTGGTCTACATCAACGACATTCCTAAACTTGTCACAGCCAAAATGGTTCTCTTTGCGGATGATGTTAAACTTTGGATGCAGATCAAGTCAAGCGTCTACTGTTTGCGCTTACAAAGCGATTTGGATATATTGAACAGCTGGTCGGAGCGAAACAAACTTCCATTCAACTTCCGAAAGCGTACAAGGCTGCAAATAGTCGAAGATTTCCCATTCTCATACAACCTTGGATCAAAGCAACTGGAATGGACAACCAAAGCAAAAAACCTTGGCGTATGGAATAGTGAAAGTCTTAAGAAACGTGCAATACGAAGCAGTGTACAACCGAGTTAGCCGCGTGCTAGGTATGCTTCGGCGTATTTTCGGACATTTTTCCCAAGCTCATAAATATTTATCTTCACCCAGTGATGGATTACTCAGTGCAAGCTTGGGCACCATGGCTACAAAAGGACATCAAGCTGCTCGAGAGGATTTATCACAGAGGAACTAAAATGGTTGGCTGTCTCCGCAACTTACCATCTGAGAGGTGTTTGATTTGATCTAATCCTAACTTATAAAATAATGAACTCAAAGATGCACCATCTGAGACATCTATTTCGCCTCCGGTCAAGCCATGTAACACGTACTCACCCACTGGCATTTGATATCTCACATTCCCACCGGAACTGCCGTCCGTTCTTCTATTCGGTGCGCGTTTGTTTCTAATGGAACTCCCTACGGTCAGACGTTGTGCAATCATTTAGTGAAATGATTTTCAGGAACAAATTGGATATATTTATGCGTAGTAATTTCACCATAGATCTTGTTTATATAACATGATCTTTTCTAAACGAATATTTTTTTAATCATACCGCGAAAATAAATGACATTTTTGTAACTACACAACGACCAATCTTCCTAATGCCTCAATTTATTTTGTATATATATTTATTGTCTTTATACGAATATCCTGTGGTGTTGTACAGCTAGGAGCTTTTTTATACCATAATTTTTTGAATCTTGAATCTTGAAACCGTTCGTTGTACGATTCCGTAGATGAAGGAGACCGGTAGACCACGCCAATCATGCAAACTTCACTAAATATCATCGTTAACGAACACCAAATTGTATCCTCGAGGGTGAATTCTGTTTTGTCTATTGGACGGCACTGGAGGCGATTATGATAATAAAGAGCAACACCGTCATCAATTCTCTGTTTATCGTTCCTTATCAAATTCATATTTGGAATGGATATCTCCGTTTCAATCAATTGGGAAGAATACCATATTTCTGTAATAACGAAAATGTCAGGTGAGTAGTGCGAACATATATCGGTTAACTCCGCTAATTTATTCAAAAGGCTCTGCGCATTTGTATATAAATATTTTATAAAGTTTGTATTGTTCAAATCATGAAAGGTTATCAATGGGCCGACTCGGTTAGGGCTATCGCATGATGTCCAGTTTGAACAGCATCACTGGGCGTTGAAGGGTTGGTAATATCCGTTGTTTGCTTCCGGCTATTATCCTGGGCAAGCTCAACTTGAGGTTTTGGGGTAGTTTTTTCTACCAGCTTTCCATTCACGTTTGATATTATCGGTAATATAACAACATTGTTTTTAATAAAATACCTGAAAAACCCCCAAAGCACCGTACCAAGATAAACCAAGATTGCTCAAGGTAGTGTTGCAAAGTGAAAAACAACTAGAAGGTGTACCACATACTAGTTACAACACGAGGAAGAAAACACACCTGGTCAGAAAGGGCAAAATGGGCAGTAAATAGGAACACTTGGAAAGTAAACGACATCGACAGTCGTAGTCTTATAATCCTGAACGTACCTGAAGCTGCTGATAGTCCAGATACAAAGTGTAACTTCAACAATGGAAATTTATAAGTGACGCTATCAAAACGAATAAGACCACTGTTAACAATACATTTAGGATCCCGACATCATCGAAATACGAAAGTAAAGCTCCGCGCCCACTAAAACTGCACTGCACAGTATAGCTGATGCCAATATAAAAATTGGAAGCAATTTCGATACAAATTGCCCCGAGAGATTTAAATTATTCACAGACGCCTCCAAACCACTGATAACAAGGATGACAGAATGATTGCTCTGAAAGCAAATAAACTAGATCCTGCAGACAACATACCATTCACAACTCCAAGTCACGTCATTTCAATTAGCTCTCCGAAAAACGATCTGTGTCCGACTTATGCCGAGTGGGAAAACTAGCAACGACTCCAACGCCTCAGCTGTATAGTGTGAACCGGATTGAATTTATGCATACCAACCCTCAATCTTTGCCAAACATATCACAGCTCAGAACTAAAACTAGTCTCTCACATTGTCCATTATTACTAACCCATAAAACCATAAAGTGTCTCTATACGAACGCGCAATGTCTAAGAAACAAAATACAGAAGCTTGATACTGCATGTATACAGCACTCACCGGACTTAGTTGCAATTACTGGAGCATGGTTTGAACCTCATTTAACAGACAATGAATTGACATTGAAAGTAATGTCTCTTCTCCGTAAAGACCGTACGACACGCGTCGGTGGCGTAGCACTTTACTACAACCAACAGTTATCCTGCAGAGAAATTGACGATATTGACCTACGTGTACAGGAAACTCTGTGGTGCTCAATTAGGCTGATTACTGGAGATGATTGCATTGTTGGCGTGATTTATCGGGCTCCAAGCGCAAGTGACGCGCACAATGTTGAACTACTCCAGAAAATTCGACTTCTGACTGCCAGATTTCAAACGCCACTCCAGGTCATAGAAGACTTGAACCTTCCAAACTTGATGGAGAAAAACGCTCTTTCGACAATTTCTCTCGACAATGCGTTTCAAGAACTGATCTTTGATATCCCTTTTTATAACCACGTATTTGATAACACTAGATATAGAGAAAGTAACATGCCATCCGCCCGGGATCTAATACTAACGAGTGAGGAACACGCCGTCGAAAATCTCGGATACGAAACTCTATTAGGTTCTAGCGACCACCTGGTCCTCTTATTCGATTATGTTTGGCAAGCCGAAAGAATGAGTGACATCAACAAAACAAAACTACAACTGGATATTGGAAGTCTTCACAATGCTCTTTGAACGATTTCTGACTGGAAACCAGACACCACGGACGTGCATCGTTCAAGGGTAAAGTTAATAGAAAAGCTGTGTGATGAAATAAACCTACATTCCAGATTTGTGCCAAAGACAACGAAAAAACGATTTACCTTCACATTCAGAAGCCGCACAAGGAAGTGAATTGAGATACGCAACGATGCATGGAGAAACTATGTACAGAATCCAATGCCAGATAATTTGGAAACATATAGTCTATTGAGGAACAAGGTCAACCCTCTTATCACTGAAGACGAGCAGTCTCATCAGGCGAGACTACTGATCATAATGGAGCGGAACACCACAGTCCTGTACCAGATTGTTAATACTAATTAAGCCAGGACTCTCAGCACTACGCACACCTCAGGGTTTAACTACGACTGCGTTCGATCCTGCCAAAGTTCTTGCAGGTTACTACTGCAAAGTTTTTAGTCCCAAAGAATCAGTGCATGTTACGCCGCATTCGATCTGCTTTTCCGATGAAATACTGAATGGAATCTCAATAAAAATGAGTGTGTCAAGCTGAAACTTCTTCTTTTGAATACCACAAAGTCACCAGGAGCAGATGGAATCACTCCTTTTATCCTCAAACGATGTGCATCCTCATTGTGTGGTCCACTCAGCAAGTTATTCCAAATTTCGCTCGAAAATACTACCGTTCCCGCGAAATGGAAATCTGACATCATCACACCAATCTACAAGGGCGGGAATCGATCAGACGATGCGAACTATAGACCAGTTACGTTGTTGCCAGTAATTTCTAAAGTGCTAGAGAGTTTAGTAGCGGAAAAGATCACCCATCACCTCGAAAACAATAGACTGCTTGCGACTGAACAGCACGGTTTCAGGAAACATCACTCATGTCTATCTAACCTCTTGCTCTTCCTAAGCGACTGGACTGAGTGTGTGGACAATGGTTTCTCCATCCACGCATGCTTTTTAGACATGTCAGAGGCTTTCGACCGCGTCAATCATAGTATTTTAATCCAGAAACTTGAATTGCACGGGATAACAGGAAAACTTCTTGCTTGGCTAGAAAACTATTTACGCGACAGGAGTGCCCAAGTCAGAGTTGACGGCGCCTTATCGAAATTATTTAAAATTACTAGCGGAGTGCCCCAGGGTTCAGTCCTCGGACCGATTTTGTTTTTGATCTACGCAAACGACATTCCCGAGCGTGTTGAATGCAAGGTTATGGTATTTGCAGACGATATAAAGCTTTTGAGAAGCATACGTACAAATGATGACTGTGAAATCTTGCAGAAGGATCTAAACACATTGCACGATTGGTCTCTGGGAAACAAACTACCCTTCAACTTCCAAAAGTGCAAGATGTTAAACATTGGAAAGACCGTGAATTACAACTACACTCTTGGGTCCCACCAACTCGTCTGGACCACTGAAGAGAAGGATTTGGGTGTTTGGACCGCAGTGCAAAGCGGTATACAAAAAGGCGTCCCAAGTATTGGCGTTATTAAAACGAATTTTCGGCATATTCTCGAATCAGTCGGTGCCCCGTATCATGAACACCTATCTGAGACCAGCGATGGAGTACGCTGTTTAGGCTTGGTCACCCTGGATTCAGAAAGACATCAATCTTCTGCAGCGTATTTATCACCGAACCACAAAGCTTGTATCCGGACTAGATGCCAAACCATATGGAGAACGTTTGAGGAGTCACAATCTTCTCGACTTTCGCTGTCGTTGACTAAGAGGTGACCTCATACTGATGTACAACATTATGCAATTTCCTAACCATCACTTGTCCAACATTTTCACATGCTCGCCACCCCGTGCCAGTCGGAAACATGAACTTACAGAGCTTATTTCCACTTCAAGACTGAACTGTCGAAGATATTCGTATGCTGTACGTGTAAGTTTCACATGGAACACCCTCTCCTCCATTGTTACACACGCAGCCAACCTAGATATTTTTAAAGCTAATTTGGACAAATACTTGAAAGAAAACCCAAATTTTCATACGATTTACACTACATGAGTTTCCTTGTTCTTCTTCTTCTTTATTTTATATAACTCATAATTCCATCCTATGGTTATTGTTAAGCTAAATGATTTTTAGACCATTACAAATTTGAATTACTTCGAATCACGTTGAATGTGAAGCGGCTCCGGCAGCACGTTCACCCCATGTTAGACGTGACTCGGCTTAGTACTGATCGGTTTTTCGTGTACCCTACCCTGATCCGGAGCCGGAGTCCCGTTAGGCAGTCCGAAGTTTTATTCAACTTCGCCCTGCCAAATTCTGCGACGGCATCGTTGTCCAAACGTATCAGCATAGCTGTTCCTTTGGTTCCGGTGGTGCCGTGGAGAGGGAGCACTTGCTGCGTGTGCAACAGCTAGTTCTCCACTTTGAACTGCCCTGACGTACATCACAACTCACCGATGGAGTGAACACTCCATTCCGCTTCTGCAGATAATAACACGGGAAGCAGCAGATACCGGTTAAAAGCTATGGCTCAATTGGCGTAGAGCTCAGCTCCAGGGGCTGCTTCCGACGGTGGGAGAGACTTTTAGGTGTCATTGGAAGGATACCGCCGGCCTCATGCTGGGCAGCCCCCAGCCAATATGGTACCGTCTCGCCACGGTCTGCTATCCTCATTGGGTGCATGGGGATTAGGAATCAACCGACAAACAGACTGTTTTTTCTGCACCAGCGAAACCAACTACTAAAAAACTAATGTCATTTCTGAAACTGGGAACCTGGAACGTCCGGTCCATGCTTCCTGGATTTTATGACGACGTCTCGAATATCAGAGGCGTAAGAAAATCGGCTGTGATTAACAATGAGTTAAAGAGACTGAATGTCGACGTGACTGCCCCGCAAGAGACACGATTACCAGACACTAGTAAGCTAACATAAAGAGATTACACATTCTTTTGGAAAGGAAGAGGTTCCGATGAGCCTCAACTGCATGGAGTTGGGTTTGCCGTTCGAAACGACCTTCTAAAAGCAACGGAACCGAGCAGCAGCGGGAGCGAACGGATTTGGACTCTAAATCTGAGGTGCATTACTGGTACCATTACGTTGGTAAACGTTTATGCGCCGACGCTCTCTGCGACGACTGCTGAAAAAGACGCCTTTTATTACAACCTCGCAACAGTCCTGAAAAACGTGCCACAAAGAAACTGTGTAGTGGTACTGGGTGATTTCAATGCTAGAGTTGGTGCGGATTACGAATCTTGGCCAAACTGTCTCGGGAGGTTCGGTGTAGGTAAAACCAATGAAAATGGACTACGCCTTTTAGAATTATGCACACAGTTCAGTCTTTGTGTCAGTGTAAGGTTCAAAGTAGTTTGAAATTCTTCCTTTCCCTTCAACATTTCTTTTATTTTGAACCTAGTTACAAAACCTGAATTTTGTGAAACAGATTTTGCTTGTGTTTAATTTTCCTACAGTATTTTGATATAAAACTTTTCTTTTTGTAATTATTTCTGTTATTGTAAATCTTTTCTGTACACGCCTTCGGTCAAATGTTTGTTTTAATTTATTGTTTCTGCCATTGTCGGTCATTGTTGCGGAATTTGGTTGCCATTTTGGGCTTCAGTATTTTGCTTGAATTTGGACGCTATTTTGAGTGTCATTTTTGATTGTCACAGAAAGTTTGGACGACATTTTGGTCGTCTTTTGTTTGAATTGAATTTGATTCTGGAGTATTTGGCTCCATTGTTGCTGTGACGTTCCTATACAATTAAGGTTTGTATAGTTATTTTTGTTGTAATTGTTGTTAATTACAGTACCGTAGAATATCCCAATCGTTGTTTTGAATTTATCGAAATAAGAAACGGGTGGACTACGCGTAACTCACGTCACAGACAATACAGTACTTAATTTTGGGAGTACTTAATTTGGAATTTGATTCTTCTCGAACTTGGCGAGAAGTACTCAATTCGTGAATTGCATCAATTCGGTTTCTGTGCTCAAGTTGGATCGTTTCAATTGGATTCGCATCACAACTTGTCTTCTGACTGGTACAGTATTTGTCTCAACCGGAGAAAATACGCATTTTGGTTCGTTCAATTGAAGCTATATTGAGCAAAATTGGCGAAGAACTCCCCGATCGTCGTGACATTGAACATTTGAAAGTCAATCCCTGTTCACAACTTTGGTGACGTCCCCTTTTTATTTATTTTTTGTCGTTTTGGAACATTGTATATTTCATCTAATATGCCTAAGATATCTTCTAAGATAGCTTCTAAAGAAAACGATGATGATAGCATTTCGAGTTCTCAACAAGTGTTACAATTAAAGCGCGATTTAGATGCTGCTAGATCAACGATAGAGCGCTTGACAGAGGAACGACGAGGAGTCGCTGAAGAAGTAAACTTGATCGCCGGTACAAGTAGCAAAACTGAAGGGTTCGACTCGGCGGTGAGCTATTTGCAACCAGCGATGAACATGAGTATGGGATTGCCTAAAGTAGAATTATCCTACTTCGACGGTAATCCGATAGACTATTGGAAGTTCCTGAAACAGTTTGAATGTTACGTTGAGTCGAGGCTTATGGATCCAGGCCAGCGACTGTTGTATTTAATGTATTACTGTCGGGGCAAGGCTCGAAAAGCAATTGATGCATGTGTCATGCTACAACCCACTGAGGGTTATACGCGGGCAAAGAGATTTTGAAAGACTTGTTTGGACTACCACATGTAATTGCCAGGTCAACATTAGAGGAGTTGCTTGATGAAGCTAGAAGACTTTCCAACAAAGTCGATGGTTTGTCTGATTTGGCCATAAAAATGGAAAATTGCCAAATCACATTGAAGCAAATGAAGTGTGACGCTGATTTGAATTCAGTCACAACTTTGGAAGGATTAGTGAAATGCTTCCCTGTTGCGTTACAACAGCAGTGGGCTGACGCAGCGGATACAATGCTTGCTGACGGGTCAGAAGTTGATTTTGCCAGTCTGACCGAGTTCGTATCTCGGAGAGCAAGAATTGCCAGGAGCAGATTTGGCATGCTGATAGATAGAAAATCTGTCTCTTCAAGGCCATCGGATAAACCAAGAATGCCAGAAGGAAGGAGGGTGTTAATGACTACAAGAGAACCGAGGCCAATGCTGGTTGAGTGCTTTCAATGTGGAGGACCTCATAAGATAGAAGATTGTCCTGTTTATCAGGAGGCTGACGTAAAAGCCAGATGGAGTATGGCTAAGCAGCATGGAATATGTTACGTTTGCTTATGCCGGTCTCACAGGGCATTCGATTGCAAGGTTACGAAGACTTGTCCCGTTCAAGGTTGTAGTAGACGACACCATTCTTCGCTGCATTATGATCGTCCTAATGAGCAACTGAAAAGTATAAACTGCAGTGCTACTGCTCTCAGTACAGCAGTAAGCTTAGGCTACCTGACAGTGAACATTGACACGCCAGTTGGACTTGTTCCAGCCGTGGCTTTACTTGATAATGGCTCTGATACAACTTTGATCTCGCAGAGTTTTGTTGAGAAATTTTGTATGCCTAGTGCGCCAGTTGATGTGTCGATTACAACACTTGGTCTACATCGAAACTTGAAAAGCTCGTTGTTAAGTTTCGATGTGCATTCGGTAGACGGGGATGAAATAATTCATGTAGCCGAAGCTTACACGGTTTCCAAGTTACCTGAAGCAGTGCTGAATTCCCCAAATATGATCAGCGCGAGGTATGCACATTTGAGAGATCTGAAGTTTTCAGAGAATGTGGGGAGAGAAATAACCTTGCTAATTGGCTGTAACGTACCGGAAGCGCATTGGGTGCTGGAACAACGTTTAAGTGGTCGAAAGCAGCCATTCGCTACCAAGACGTTACTTGGATGGGTGCTACAAGGACCAACTGATCGTTCGAGAGTTGTTAATCATGTAAGTGTTCTCACCGCACAAACACAAGATGTGCTCGACAAACTCACCAAGTTGTATGACGGAGAGTTCGCCGATCTTTGTGTGGAGGATACGACTCTCTCGCGTAATGATGGATCTGCGTTACGTATAGTTGAAAAATCCTTATTAGTTGACGGACATTTTCAGGTACCTCTTCCATGGAAGAAACCTGATATTCAATTGGATGATAATTATCAGTTAGCCTTAAAGAGGCTTAGCATGTTAAAACGTCGTTTTGAAAGAGATGGACAGTTGTATTCACGATATGTTGAAGTATTGCGACATCACTTCGAATCCGGACACATCGAGGATATTCCGGCTACTATTGAGCGTCCAACACGTGTTTGGTACTTGCCACATCACCCGGTACTGAATCCACGGAAACCGGAGAAAGTGTAGAATTGTGTTTGATTGTGCTGCAAGGTATAACAACGTCTGCTTGAACGACATGTTGTTACAGGGTCCGAACCTGACAACGAACTTGGTTGAGGTCCTTCTACGTTTCCGGTTACACAAGTATGCGTTCGCGGCTGACATTAAAGAAATGTTTCTGCAAGTGGGTGTGCCACAGGCGGACGAGACGCATTAAGACTGCTTTGGTGGTCGAATAACGACATGACATCGCACATTAAAGCGTACCGGATGACAGTGCATCCATTTGGGGCCACTTCATCACCATTTTGTGCAACGTATGCGTTACGCAGAACGGTAGAACAGTTTGGACATAAGTTTGAAGACAGCATCAGTAAATATGTACTTACTAACTTCTATGTGGACGACTGCTTGATTTCGGTGCCATCTCGAGAAGAAGCAATAACAGTGATACGGCAGCTCAGTGAGTTATTGGAACTTGGTGGGTTCAAATTGACGAAATGGCTATCAAACGACCAACTGTTGCTTGAGTCTATGGCCTCTATGCCGATACATGAACTGGCTCCTCAGGTGCGGGTGATAGGGGAGGACAAACCGTGTATCGAAAGAATGTTGGGAGTGATATGGAACGCATCTTATGATGAATTTACACTGGAGTTCAATATGCCTGATCGAGAATTGACGAGAAGAGGAATACTGTCCATGGTCAGCAGTCTGTACGATCCTCTTGGGTTAATGAGTCCATGGATTCTGCCCGGAAAGCATTTATTACAATGCATTTGCAGGAGAAAGTTGGGATGGGATGAAAGGATTCCTGATGATATTGTGTTGCTATTCGATAGATGGATATCATCCTTACGCTCTGCCAAGGAGCTTCGAGTACCTCGTTGCATTGGTGGGCATAACCAGCTTGATACGCAAATATATTTACATATATTTTGCGATGCATCTGAAATTGGTCACGGAGCAGTGGCATATGGTCATACCTTTGATAAAGGATTCGTTTCACCTGCACGTCTTTTATTTTCGAAGTCAAGAGTCAATCCTTTAAAAACGGTTTCTATTCCGAGACTTGAATTACAAGCTGCTGTGCTTGCAGTACGAATATATTTGCTATTGAAACGAACGTTTGGAAATCACATCAAGGATGTAAACTTTTGGACAGACTCAATGACGGTCCTGTATTATATACGTGATGAGTCATCTCGTTTCGCAACATTTGTAGCCAATAGGCTAACAATGATCCATGAACATACAATAACGACCCAATGGCGACACGTGCGAACAGGACTTAATCCGGCTGACATGACATCACGTGGCGTGACGGATATGGTAAAACGAGAATTTTGGTTGAACGGTCCAGACTTTTTACACGAGGAACCGGCGAAATGGCCAGCAACCATATTGTATGATGTTCCTGTGGAGAACGTTGAGGTTAAACGTACGACGTGTAATTTATCAGCATCGACTTCAGAAAATAAATTACTACATATGCTGCAGAGATTCTCCAGCTGGATGAAGTTAGTGCGCTCGATAGCCTGGTTGCTTCGTTTTATAGAATATATAAAAACGATGTTCGGAAATCGTGGAAATTCTTCCCTTTTACTTGGGTCATTGCGCGTCCGTGAGCTTCGTAATGCAGCGTCGAACATTGTAATACTAGTACAATGGGATTGCTTCGGAATACAGAAGAATTGTGTTAATCGTAAATGTATTCCGAAATCATTACACAAATTACGACCATTCTCGGATTGTGGTATTCTTCACGTCGGAGGAAGGCTACGGAATTCGAACCTTAGTGAAGCCGGTAAACATCCTATTATATTGCCGAAAAGAAATCATATTACTGATTTGATTATTATTCATACGCACATTCTTGAAGGACATGCTGGTCCTATGCATACGTTGTGCATGTTGCGGGAAAGGTACTGGTTGATCGACGGATTATCCTCTGTAAAGCGTGCATTGAGCAAGTGTTTGGTATGTAAAAGACTGAACGCTACTAAACAAAACCAGTTAATGTCAGATTTACCTGCGGTTCAAGCGATTTCCGGTAGGCACCCATTTGCTAACATTGGTCTCGATTACTTTGGTCCGTTCAATGTCAAACGTGGTCGATCAATAGAAAAGCGTTATGGATGTTTATTCACGTGTTTACAATGCCGAGCAGTGCATATTGAGGTCGCACACTCCTTGACAACCGATTCATTTATAATGGCTTTGTTTCGGTTCATCGCGCGTCGCGGTGCCCCAGAGAATATATATTCTGATAACGGAAAAAATTTTGTTGGTGCTAATAAATCGATTCGTGTTTGGATAAGGAATATCAATGATTCGGTCGCCGTCAAAAACCTTTCATCTCGAGGAATACAGTGGCATTTCAACCCACCATACGCAAGTCATAGAGGAGGAGTTTGGGAGCGTCTAATTCGATCGACAAGAAGATCGCTGGCTGGCATGTGCATTGAACAAATTCCCTCGGAAGAGACTTTGTTGACAGCATTGATTGAAGTAGAGCGCATATTAAATAACAGGCCTTTAGTCCCTATCTCCTCAAGTGATATTGAGGCAGTTGCTCTACGCCCAAACGACTTATTGCTACAGCACAGCAATCTCAAGGTCCCAGTGAACATTGGGTTTGCAGAAAGAATGAGAATGAACTGGAAACAGGCCTTGTATTTAACAGATGTATTTTGGAAAAATGGAAGCGAGAATATTTACCAATGTTACAAGAACGACAACGATGGATCAACACACGTCGCAATTTAATTCCCGGTGATGTAGTATTGGTTGTGTCTGAAGAATTGTTGAAAATGTCGTGGCCGCTTGGTATTATTGAGACAGCGGAAGTGAGTGATGATGGCTTGGTACGAACGGTCAGCATACGAACAAAGGATGGCGTGATCAGGCGTGATATTCGGAAAGTATGTTTGTAAGAAGGGTCCCAAGATGAGGTGGGTGACTTGGGTAAGGATCAGGACAACTCTTCTTTATAAGGTAATAAGCAGCACCGGAGGATGTGGTGAGTCTGCGGCTTGCAACCGCATTCTCTATAAAAAGCTACTAATATCCAATGATGGTGATGTAATGTGGCGGAAGTGACTCGCCACTAAATAAAGTCATTTGCTGCTCCGAATTCGTTAGGGTGTTCGTCGAACAATCGTTGTACAGTTGAGCCCTAGAAAGAATTTGGTCGGAGGTGTAAGGTTCAAAGTAGTTTGAAATTCTTCCTTTCCCTTTAACATTTCTTTTAATTTGAACCTAGTTACAAAACCTGAATTTTGTGAAATAGATTTTGCTTGTGTTTAATTTTCCTACAGTATTTTGATATAAAACTTTTCTTTTTGTAATCATTTCTGTTATTGTAAATCTTTTCTTTACACGACTTCGGTCAAATGTTTGTTTTAATTTATTGTTTCTGCCATTGTCGGTCATTGTTGCGGAATTTGGTTGCCATTTTGGGCTTCAGTATTTTGCTTGAATTTGGACGCTATTTTGAGTGTCATTTTTGCTTGTCACAGAAAGTTTGGACGACATTTTGGTCGTCTTTTGTTTGAACTGAATTTGATTCTGGAGTATTTGGCTCCATTGTTGCTGTGACGTTCCTATACAATTAAGTACTGTATTGTCTGTGACGTGAGTTACGCGTAGAATATCCTAATCGTTGTTTTGAATTTATCGAAATAAGAAACGGGTGGACTACGCGTAACTCACG
>JACCGJ010012446.1:0-13158 GCA_013407085.1 Atriophallophorus winterbourni
TTGTCATACCTGAGTATTATTTGAAAGCTTATCATAATATGATCACTCTTCCCTAGCGGAGGGAGGTAGTCTACCTGTCGTACCATTTCACCACTCGAAGAGACTACAAGATCCAGTAACGAAGGTAAGCAACCCTGTCGAAACCTTGTTGGCTCAATGACATGCTGGCTCATAGCATGCGTGTGAATCCATTCGGTAAAGTCTTCAGACAATTTATCGGTGGAACACTGAGTCGACCATGATATGTTGGGTAAATTGAAATCACCCACTATAAGAACCTGGGACCCCTCGGAGCGCAATAAACTGAGATTATCAAGCAGATCATTCAAATCCTGCAATTTAGCTTGAGGACTCATATAAACGCACGCTATTACCATTGATTGTTTATATGAGTGGATGACGCAGGAGCATAGTTGAACGTTGTGCGAGCTAAGCCGAACGCTCGATTCTGTAGTTCGAAAACCAAGCCCAAGAAAAATGGCAACCCCGCCCCCATTTGTTTCACTAGGTCTATCGCATCTGACTACAGAATATCTGTTACTTATCATCTCGGGGATAGAATCAGTTTCTGATAGCCATGTTTCCGACAGTGCTATTGCATGTGGCCGGAGCTCATGTGCCAGGATAGAAAGTTCGGACCACTTATTTCGGATACTACATGAATTTCCGTATAGCACGGTGGCGACGGGGCCTAGCAAAACATTTTGACTCAATCCTGCTTGTTCCTCGGGCGTAGTACCCGAGGAGACAGCACGTTTTTTGGCGTGCTATTCTGGATGGATGAATAAACCTCAACCTCTTGAAGTACCGTTGTATTCTGAAGGTTACTAACCATCAGCTGCGGAATTGCGGGGTAAGTACTATGAACGACGTTCAGGTCCAAAGAACCCTCCGTAGTTTCTGCATCTGATACTGCCATATCTTTTTCCGAAAGACACTGCAAGCTGCCACTCTGCATTTCATGCAAAAGATCACTTTTTTTTGTAGATCCGTTGTTGTCGTCGGGCACAACAACGTGTTTACCTTTGGTGATTCTGTCCAGACTATTATAACCTGCTAGGAATTTATCACGATCGTTCTGTGAGATAAATTCAACTAAGAGAGGCCTTGGGCTTATGCCCGTCGCACCTTTGGTGCCCTTCCACACTCCTACACGATGAACGCGCCTGATCGCTGTGTCTGGACGCATTTCAACATTTCGGAGCAGATTTCTTATGCACGTCCGATCCAGTGATCTACGTGCTTTAGCCTCGCGTATGTAGGGTTCATCCTGATTTAGCACCAGGACATTACGAGATTTATCTCGAATCCCTAGACGCGCTGATTTGATCATTTCAATGTCCCTGGAGACTTTCTCGAGGCTAGAAACGACAGCAGCAAGTAGGTTTGAATGGGAGGAAGGGAGCCCCCTGGTATTCAAAATCTTTTTCGAATTAGCCTTACTTCGTCCTTTACGGTGCTTTGAAGGCGATCCCTCTGCCGTGATAATATCAGCTACAGCTTGAATCGACTCCCTATCCACTATATTGCTGTTTCGAGGCTTTTTGGAACGAGATTTTTTTCTCGTAATAACAATCGAATCTGCCTTCACTGACGGAATAGCTTCTTTGGTGCTATCGCGTGGCTTTTTAGTACGAGAATTTGAAGTCCCCGTAAGACAGGACTGTATGTGGCTAACGAGCCAATCGAGCGTCCAGATTTCTTCCGGTGGTATGCCACAGAAGAGCGTCCACCACTTCAAACAATATTTTCACAAATATCTTCTGGTATGAGAGTAATCTGGAATGCAACAGAAAAACTCCCCTCACCAATAGGTGAGGAGAAGCATTAGTGCGTTCCAAAGACAACATGAGGATCATACCAACTATTTCCTTACGGATAAAAATCAGGAAATAATGAAGGCCACACAGAGTCAAGTCTATTTTTGAAACCCCCTACCGAAGTAGAACAAACAACTTCTTTAGGAAGTCGATTCCAGTAATTTACTACCCTGTCACTAAAGAAGAACTTACGAACATTTGACCTGACATGTCGCTTGGCCAGTTTTAATGGGTGGCCTCGAGTACCCACACTTGGCGCTAGAGCGTACAATTCACTGGGATGAATAGTACTGAAACCTGACATGATTTTGAAGGTTTCAATCAGGTCCCCACGTAGCCTCCTCCTTTTCAGTGAGAAGAGCTCTAGACCCAGCAATCGTTCCTGATACGACCTACCCGATTGCCCAACAATCATACGAGTAGCTAAACGTTGAACACCTTCCAGCTTGGCAATATCCTTTTCCAAATAAGGTGACCATGCTTGAACGCAATACTCGAGATGTGGTCGGACGACCGCTTTGTAGAATGGTATGAAAACCTCTGGGGACCTGCAGGATAAAACTAAACGAAGGCGAAAAAGCTCTCTCCTAGCGCGTTGTGCAGCGGCTGCGCATTGATCAGCCCATTTAAAGTCCCCTGAAACTTCTATACCTAAGTCACGAACTTTCGGCACCCCATTTATCTCCAGTATACCATCTGGACCAGCCACCTCTAGCTTCTCAATGACTTTAGACAAAAGATAGCTTTTAGTGAAGTTAACTGGTAGATCCCATGTAGCAGACCACTTGATGGCTTTTTCTATATCCTCGAGAAGATCCTGTTCATCCAGTGATCCGATAATCTTGACATCATCTGCAAAAATATAGCAGGGACACTTAAGCGACGCTGCCAAGTCATCGATGAAAATGAGGAAAAGTAGCGGTCCGAGTACGGAACCCTGTGGGACTCCACTAACAACTTTTACTTTCGACGAATACATATTTCCTATCCTTACACGAAAGAATCTATTGCTTAAGAATCCTATTATCCATTTCTTCAGAAGACCATCGATACCCATATAATCAAGTTTATCTGCAAGCAATCTGTGGTTTACTGAATCAAAGGCCTTGCAAAAGTCCAAGTAAAAAACTTCAACTTGTTGGCCTTTATCTAGCCTCATGGTAACCTCGTTAAGAAAACATAAGAGGTTTGTTAGGCACGACTTCCCTTTAAGGAAGCCGTGCTGGGCAGAGTTCAGCAACGAGTAATCAACTAGATGGCGACAAATCCTATCCCTAATAAGTTTCTCCAGGATTTTACATAGGATGCTAGTGAGACTTACAGGTCTGTACTTACAAACTGAGGATCGACTGCCACCTTTATGTATCGGGATCACATTAGCCAACTTCCAAATACTCGGAATATATCCATGTTACAAGGAAGCGTTAAACATACGACCCACAGGATCTGCTAATATTGGCGCCAGGTTCTTTATAATTTGAGGATAAATGTCGTCTGGGCCGGCAGATTTATGGGGGTTAGTTGCTGCAAGAGCAAGTTTAACCTCATCATCAGTGAAAAATAACTCCTCAAGTGGAGTAACGATATCAGGCCTTTTGATGACTGGCATGTTAGGCGGATCTATTTGGCGATCAAGCCTCTGAACAGACTGGAAATGTTGGAGAAAAGCCGAAGCCTTTTGTGAATCTGAAACTATTTGAGTTCCGTTTTCCTGCTGAAGGTTGCCAATATAATCGCGCGTTTTGCCTTTGGATTGGGCATAACTATAGTAACGCTTTGGGCACTGCTTTATATTGCGTGCCAACCGTGATTCAAAGTCACGTTTTGCTTTGCGTTGCATTCCCACAGCCTTATTTCTGACCATTTTATACTTTGTCCAGGACCGTTGTGTCTGAGAAGCTTTGTAAGTTTTCCAGGCACGGTCCCTCATTCTAATCACTCGTCGCATCGCAGGTGTCCACCACTGTGGCTTGTTGCGTTGCTTGACGTGCACCAACGGTGCGAACCTATCTTGCAGGGTAGACAGGCAGTGGTGTATAAGCTGCCAGTTTGTTGCTATATCATCACCTACATATTGAGACAACATCTTTTTAGCTTCCTCTGAGACGACTTCCCAGTCTACGCGATTGAAATTGCGCCTCAGTTTAGGAGGAGGTTTCTCATACCTGAGTCTTAGTTGGAATCTGATCACAACGTGATCACTTTTTCCTAATGGAGAGAGATAATCTACCTGGCGAACCATTTCTTCGCTTGAAGAGGTAACGAGATCCAGGATCGAAAGTAAGCAGCCCTGGCGGAATCTTGTGGGCTCATTGACATGTTGACTCGTGGCATGCATATGAGTCCATTCGAGGAAGTCCTCAGACATCTTATCAGATGAACAGCACTGGTTCAGCCAAGATATATGTGGTAGGTTAAAATCGCCAACTATAAGAACCTGGGACCCAAGCGTGTGCAGCAAACTGAGATTGCCAAGCAAAGTTTGCAAGTCCTGAGGTCCTGCTTGCGGGCTCATATAAGCGCATGCTATTACTATTGATTGCTTGTAAGATTGAACGATACATGAACTAAGTTGGACATCGTGCGTGCTAAGCCTAACACTCGATTCTGAAGTTCGAAGACCTAGTCTGAGAAAGATAGCAACTCCACCCCCGTTTAGTTCATCTGGTCTATCACATCTGACCACAGAATAACTACTACAAATTGAGTCAGGAATATGGTCAGTTTCAGATAGCCAGGTTTCGGACAGTGCTATTACATGTGGTCGTAACTCTTGCGCTAGGATGGAGAGTTCAGACCACTTATTTCGGATACTACATGAGTTTCCGTATATCACTGTGGCGACGGTGTCTCGCGATATATTCACACTTAGTCCAGGTTGATCCTCGGGCGTAATACCCGAGGAGGCAGCACGTTTTTTGGTGTGCTGCTTAAGAGAGTGGATTCGCCTTGCGCGGCCTGAAGTTCTGCCGTACCTTGGAGGTCACTAATCACGAGCTGTGGAATTTCATGGACAATACGGTGATTATCGTTTCATCCCCAGATCCATCCGTGATTTCCATACTTGACAAAGAGCCATCCTTTTCTGAAGAACAGCGCATTCTGTTATAATTTACATCATAACGTGAATTCTTTGACCTGTTGGATTCCTTTTTGTCATCGGGCACGACAACATGTTTCCCTTTGTTAGTTTCATTTAAAACAATGTAACTTGCAAAGAACTGGTCACGCTCAGACTGCAAGAGAAATTCAACTAAAAGTGGTCTTGGAGAGTGGCTAGACTCACTTTTGGTACCCTTCCACACGCCAACACGATGAACACGCCTTAGTGGCGTATCTGGGCGCATACCAACCTTACGGAGCAGATTTCTGATGCAACTCCGGTCGAGTGACTTACGCGTTTTAGCTTCGCGTATATAGGGTTCATCCTGATTAAGCACCAGGATGTTACGAGATTTATCTCGTATTCCCTGACGAGCCGATTTAAGCTGCTCCAGATCTTTGGATAACTTAGCGAGACTCGAAACGACGGTAGCAAGTAAATTTGACTGAGAGTCAAATTTTCTAGTGTCTACCTCTTTACGACCTGTCTGTGCCTTGTTCCTACTTTTACGTGGCTTCGAAGGCTTGGAAGACGGGGTCTGTGATGTGACATTTGGCTTGGCCGCTTGATCCGGTGCCTTAACCTTTTTAGTCCTTTTGCGTGACTTTGTAGGCTTGGGATTTTTACTCGCCGTAATTTCTTTGGAGTTCGTTGTTTGTACCGCTGGGCTAGCAATGATACTCTGACGTACAACTTCAGCAAAAGATCTATCTACACTAACCTTAGAAGCTGTGCTGTATTGCCGAGACCGAGCATTTTTAGCCTTTTCGGAAAATGCTTTTTTAGCTGCCCATTGGCACTCACTACATATCCATTGGAGCCAACGGCGAGTAACATACACTTTATAGTGCTCGGGATGTATCCCTGAACACTTCGGATGTGCCCATCTCTTGCAAGTATTACATTCAATGCCATTTAATACTTTTCTGCAACAAGATTTTTTTAGGTACTTGTTAGCAATCATAATAAGGAAAATATTTGAATATTGATTACAGTAAATAAAGTTCACAGACGAAATAGACTTCGCGTTATGATGTGTATAATGCAATAAATTGATTACCAATTTACAGCAAAATCAGAGAAGAGCAATCTGGAAATTGATTGTTAACAAGAGCGTGGCAAATACAACCAAGTTGAACGAGCAAATGTTTTCAAAATGAGATTCATTCATCTGAAAGGAATTGCATACAACAACAAAGTTAAACTTGTATGCCACTGTTACATAATGTTCTTACAAAGAACCACGATGTTCAAATACAGAATCACAAAGTGATTCCTGGCCAAGCGCTCGAGGGGCATATAAAAGACCAATGTATTGTGGTGCTCACATCCCCATCCCTTACACACCACTACCGGTTTCTGGGTTTTTTCAAATTCGATTTCAAACTCAAAGATTTATGGTTAGAAAAGTCAATGCTTTACAACACCACAGGATGACGGTTTTAATAAAACATGAAAAAAATACAATAGTATAAAAGCAATAGAGAATATCAAATGTATGGCTCACGAATGTTATTCTTTTGCACATGTAAGTCCAATTTCACTTTAAACGCCGCCAGGCAAGGAGAGTCCACCACATGTTAGGGTAGGGAATTCTAAAGAAATATAGCACGTATGGCGGTAAAATGGCGCCGACAGTCAATACGGGAACTTGAGACGTAAAGGGATAAGGTATGTCCGCGTGTCACTTTCCCATCACACACATCGAGCAAGTGTTTTAGTGGATGTCCTTCAGTAGACACAATTCTATATGTCAGAATAATATCGCGTCGTATCCTCCCTCAAATAAAGTCTCATAGACCCAGACGTCGCAATCTTCCAGTGTACGGCACATTGCGAAGACCAATCACTAACTTTGTTTCTGTGTAATATATTTTATCGAAGAGAGCAATGTCTTTTCGCAGCCAAGGAGCCCAGACCTCTAACGCATACTCCATCGTAGGGCGAAGGTAGACATTCATTATCCTTGGTAAGGTTGCCAGAGAGAATCTTCCAAATATTGTTCGAAAGATACCCAACAATCTGTTTGCCCGTCGATATGTGTTCTGACAGTGCGCTGTGCTCTTCAGGTTCCCGCTAATCCACACTCCAAGATCTTTTTCCAACAAGCTCCAAGCTAGGTTTTCAGTTCCTAATCGATATGTCCAAGGAACATTTTTGCCAAGATGGAGCATCTTACATTTCTGTATGTTGAATGACGTGTCATTCATGACCGCCCAATTCGACACGTTGTCCAAATCTATTCGCAGTTTCTCACAATCCTCTGCAGAACTTATTGGCGTCCAAATTTTCATATCATCCGCGAACAGGACCATTTTGAACAATATGAGGGGGGGTAAATCATTTATGTACCGCAGAAAGATGAGCGGGCCTAGCACAGATCTTTGTGGGACTCCACTGGTGGTTTGGAACGTTCGGGATAGCGCTCCGTTAACTGTAACTTGAGCGTCGCGATCTGAGAGATAGTCGCACAACCATGAGAGGAGTGGATCATATATTATTACTAAACGCATCAGTTTTTGAAGAAGCAAATGATGATTGACTCTGTCAAAAGCTTTCGAAATGTCTAGGTAACAGACGTGGATGCAAGAACTTCTATTCAACTCCTTTGTCGAGTCGTCTAACGCTATGAGAAGATTCGTTAGACACGAGCGATGAGATTGAAATCTATGCTGCGCTGGCGAAAACAAATTGAATAAATAAATTTTATTCTTGGGAATCCAAGGCATGTTAAACATGATCAATAATTTCCAAAAGCTTTGTACAATCAGATTATAGGATGTACATTTGCAAAAACAATTTGTTCAAGGTCATTTGTTTCAGCGGAATTTAATTTAATTCTGCGATTCAAAGTGTGCAACCATTCGTTTCGACACTATACGTTCTATGAGCTCAGCAATTACAGGTAAAATTGTGACGGGACGATAATTTCCAGCGTCAGATCGGCAACCGCCTTTGAAGATAGGTGTTATCACGCCGGACTTCCAATCTTTCAGGACAACTCCCTTAAGCAACGAATAGTTAAACAGGCTGGAGAGCGGTTCACAAAGCTGACGGTGAGAGAACCTGAGCACATCCGGTGTGATGCCATCCGCTTCTGGGGATTTTCTTACATTTAGTTTGAGTAAATGACTTGCAACAATCATTGGATTTATCGAAATATCGCACAATGTTTCGATTCCTGTTTCGATTGAATACTCAAAAAGTTCCACTAAAACCTTTGGCACGAACACTTTAGATTAGTAAATTGGTAGAGCATTTGCGGTTTCCAACGCTGTTTTAGTGAGTTTTTCACCATTCTGGATGGAAAAGATACCTGGTTTGACTTTCGCTTTCGCGTTCATGATTTTGCATAGTAACTTAGGGTTGCGTTCCATTTTTGACAGCAGCATCAATTGGTGCGCTTCATTATCCTCTCGAATAAGTGCAGTCACTTTGTTGCGTAACATACGGAAATGTTGCCAAGAAGTAGAAGAATTGTTGGCTTTGTGCTGCACTCACGCTGTTCGCTTCAGTGCTATCCACTTTTTTGTTCAGAAGGATCTGGACAACCTCCAGGTTTGGTCCCTAAAAAATCGCCTATTTTTCAATTTCCAAAAGTGTCACATCTTAAACATTGGCAAATATGTGGATTTCCAGCATTTTCTTGGAACACACAGCCTTTCGTGGACAATGGAACAAAAAGACCTAGGTGTGTTAATAAGCAACACCCTAGAGATGTCGAGCCACTGCAACTAGGTCTATCTCAAAACATCAGAGAAATTGTCACTCCGAAAGAGAAATTTCGGTAGGTTATCAAAACAGACAATTCCCTGCATTATAAATACGTACATCAGATCCACGATGGAATATGCAATTCAAGGATGGTCGCCATGGCTTAAAAAAGATGTGGCGACTTTGCAAATAATATATCACCGAGCTACGAAACTTGTCACCGGACTCAGTCGGAAACCATACAACGAGCAAATAAAAACCCTGAATTTGATCGATTATCCTCGTCGACGTCTCCAGGGCGTTTTGATTTTAGTTTACAATATTTTGAATACCGAAAATCACCCTCTAAAATGCTTGTTTAATCTACGGGGCTCACAGAAGACAAGAGCTCACACATTTATTCTAACTGTCCCTCACTCACGACACAACTGTAGATGACATTTTTTGCCGTGCGAGTTTGCTTCACTTGGATCAATCTACACGATTATGTTGTAAATTCACCAAATCAGCAGATTTTCAAGAGAAGACTTGATGCCTTTTTGACCCTTGACCCGTGCATGAAAGAAAACTGTACATCTTGGCCCCATGCATCTACATTTGTTATCCCGTCAATCGAAAACAATGTCTGCCCCTTGGATTTTAACCTGATTCTTGAACTACTCAGTTAGCAACCAAATCACGTTTTTGCTTGTTATATTATTCGTAGTTCCCATATTATTGTGTTTTTTGTAAAGCTACATGCTTTTTAGACCATTAAAATTGAATTGAATTAAATCAGTCTCTTGGCCGAGCACAATTCAAACCTGGAAACGAGTTCACTTCGACTTCGCTTGCCCGGTCGATGTATCTGATCATCATCGACGTTCATTCAATGTGGCCTCACCAATCACCTCTGCAACCATCAATGTGCTAAA
Source organism: Atriophallophorus winterbourni (assembly GCA_013407085.1). Lineage (NCBI taxonomy): Eukaryota > Metazoa > Platyhelminthes > Trematoda > Plagiorchiida > Microphallidae > Atriophallophorus > Atriophallophorus winterbourni. The sequence continues at coordinate 9,552 of JACCGJ010012446.1, forward strand.
ATGTGTTTTTAGCCAACACGGCATTCCAAGAAAAATCGTTTCACGAAATGTTACTCATTTTATCCCAACATCGTGTATCGAACACAAACACGCCCAGTCGCATTACGCTCCATCAAATGCTCAAGCCGAGTGTTTTGCCGATACCTATGCACAGGCCATCTGAAAAGTGCGTGGAAAGGGGATATCACCGGAAATAATACAACGATTCCTTTCGGTCTATCGCATAACGCCACAAAGCAAACAATCGCCAGCAGCGTCACTCATCGTCCGTAAGCTGAGTACGACCTTGACAAGTACGCTGCCAAAAGTGTCCTGTTAGATATTCTCATCGGAACTTTCGTGTTACCTATGTTAACTACGAGATCGAGTTTGATTCCAAGAATAATGAATCTCAGACTATAACGAAGTTTCAATCCTAAACAAGTCAACAAACGTAAACATTTTCAACAAGTGAAGGTGTTGGGTGAGGCAAACTAAACACTGGAAGCGAACTTTTATTTCTCGATATATCCAAATCGGTTACTCATCTATGAAAATGAACTCACATTAATCCCGCTATGCACTCATCCACGTGTCAGTATTTGCTTAATCCTAATTCAGCAACCAGTTTAATTTCCGGGAATAATCTGTATATTCATACAGTGACCCTGTTGTTGTCCTATAAATACAAACCATATCCATATCCAGTACACATTAGATGCAGTGGCTCGACATCTCGAGGGTGTTGCTTATTACCACACCCAAGTCCTTTTGTTCCATGGTCCACGAGAGGCTGTGTGTACTAATAAAATACTGGAACTCCACATTTGTTACAAGGTTTCAAAGTGATTCAAAGTGATTCAAAGTTGTAATGGTCTAAATAGCATTTAGCTTAACAATAACCATAGGATGGAGTTATGAGGTATATACAATAAAAAAGAAGAACAGGAAAACTCATGTAGTGTGAATCGTATCAAAGTTTGGGTTTTCTCTCAAGTGTTTGTCCAAATTAGCTTTAAAAATATCCAGGTTGGCTGAGTATGTAACAGTGGAGGGGAGGGTGTTCCATGTGAAACTTACACGTACAGCATACGAATATCTTCGACAGTTCAGTCTTGAAGTGGGAATAAGCACTAAGAGTTCATGTTTCCGACTGGCACGGGGTGGCGAGCGTGTGAAAAGTTTGAACAAGGGATGGTTAGGGACGTGCATAATATTGTACATCAGTATGAGGTCACCTCTTAGTCGACGACAGCGAAAGTCGAAAAGATTGAGACTCCTCAAACGTTCTTCATATGGTTTAGCAGCTAGTCCGGGTACAAGCTTTGTGGTTTGGTGGTAAATACGTTGCAGAAGATTGATGTCTTTCTGAATCCAGGGTGACCAAGCCTGAACAGCGTACTCCATCGCTGGTCTCAGATAGGTGTTCATGATACGGGGCACCGACTGATTGGAGAATCTGCCGAAAAGTCGTCTCAATAACGCCAATACTTGTGACGCCTTTTTGTATGCCGCTTTGCACTGCAGTGAAGTCTTCAGACTTGAAGTGGTCCAAACACCCAAATCCTTCTCTTCAGTTGTCCAGACGAGTTGGTGGGACCCAAGAGTGTAGTTGTAATTAACAGTCTTTCCAATGTTTAACGCCTTGCACTTTTGGAAGTTGAATGGTAGTTTGTTTCTCAAAGACCAATCGTGCAATGTGTTTAGATCCTTCTGCAAAATTTCACAGTCATCATTTGTACGTATGCTTCTCCAAAGCTTTATATCGTCTGCAAATAACATAATCTTGCATTTAACACGCTCGGGAATGTCGTTTGCGTAGATCAAGAACAAAATCGGTCCGAGGACCGAACCCTGGGGCACTACGCTCGTAATTTTGAATGGTTCCGATAAGGCGCCGTCAATTCTGACTTGGGTGATGGGTGATTTTTTTCCGCTACTAAACTCTCTAGCACTTTAGAAATTACTGGCAACAACGTAACTGGTCTATAGTTCGCAGCGTCAGATCGACTCCCGCCCTTGTAGATTGGTGTGATGATGCCAGATTTCCATTCCGCGGGAACGATACTATTTTCGAGCGAAATTTGGAATAATGTGCTGAGTGGACCACATAATGAGGATGCGCATCGTTTGCGGATAAAAGGAGTGATTCCATCTGCTCCTGGTGACTTTGCGGTATTCAAACGAAGAAGTCTGAGCATGACACACTCATTGTTTATTGAGATTTCATTTAGTATTTCATTGGAAAAGCCGATCGAATGCGGCGTAAGATGCACTGATTCCTTGGGGCAAAATCTTTGCAGTAGTAACCTGCAAGAACTTCGGCAGCCTCGAACGCAGTCGTAGTTAGACCATGAGGTGTGCGTAGTGCTGAGATTCCTGGCTTAATTTTTGATGTAGTATTAACGATCTGGTACAGGACTTTGGGGTTCCGCTCCATCATGGTCAGTAGTCTTGCCTGATGAGACTGCTTATCCTCGGTGATAAGAGAGGTGAACTTGTTCCTCAACAGACGATATGTTTCCCAATTATCTGGCATCGGATTGTGGACATAGGTTTTCCATGCATCGTTGCGTATCTTAATCCACTTCCTTGTACGGCTTCTCAACGTGAAGGTAAATCGTTTTTTCGCTGTCTTTGGCACAAATCTGGAATGTAGGTTTATTTCATCACACAGCTTCTCGATGAAGTTTACCCAAGAACGATGCACGTCCGTGGTGTCTGGTTTCCAGTCAGAAATCGTTCGAAGAGCATTGTGAAGACTTCCAATATCCAGTTGTAGTTTTGTTTTGTTGATGTCATTCGTTCTCTCAGCTTGACAAACATAATCGAATAAGAGGACCAGGTGGTCGCTAGAACCCAATGGAGTTTCGTAGCTCAGATTTTCGACGGCATGTTCCTCACTCGTTAGTATTAGATCCCGGACAGATGGCATGTTACCATCTCTATATCTAGTGTTATCAAAGACGTGGTTATAAAAAGGAATATCGAAGATCAGTTCTTGAAACGCAACGTCGAGCAAATTCGTTGAAAGAGCATTTTTCTTCATCAAGTTTGGAAGGTTGAAGTCTCCCATAAACAGGAGTGGCGTTTGAAATCTGGCAGCCAGAAGTCGAATTTTCTGGAGTAGTTCAACATTGTGCGCGTCACTTGCGCTTGGAGCCCGATAAATCACGCCAACAATGCAATCATCTCCAGTAGTCAGCATAATTGAGCACCACAGAGTATCCTGTACACGTAGGTCAATATCATCAATTCATCTGCAGGATAACTGTTGGTTGTAGTAAAGTGCTACGCCACCGTCGCGTCCCGCACGGTCTTGACGGAGAAGAGACATTCCTTTCAATGCCAATTCATTGTCTGATAAATGAGGTTCAAACCATGTTTCGGTAATTGCAACTAAGTCCGGTGAGTGCTGTGTACATACGGTATCAAGCTCCTGTATTTTGTTTCTCAGACACTGCGCGTTTGCATAGAGACACTTTATGGTTCTATGGGTTAACAATGATGGACAATGTGAAAGACTAGTTTTAGTTCCAAGTTGTGATATGTTTGGCAAAGATTGAGGGTTGGTATGCATGAATTCAATCCGGTTCACAGTATACAGCTGAGGCGTTGAAGTCGTTTC
>JACCGJ010012449.1:0-29309 GCA_013407085.1 Atriophallophorus winterbourni
GGAACAATGGAACAATGGTTTATTGCAGTAAAAAAAGCGTACAAGCTTAAAATAACCGCAGGATGGTATGGTGTTTACTAAAGCAAGCAAAAGTGAAAAATATGAAGCGAGTGTCATAAGAGGATAAAAGAGCAATAGTTTTTGCAGCGTTAAAGCATAGCTTAAAAAAACCACAGGGTGTTATATACAGTGCGGTGAGAATAAAACAGGGAGTATCATCTAGTACGGGGGCGGGAAGGCCGTATAGCGGGCCACACTCGCTTGAAATTGCGTCTTCCCGATTTTTCGAGGCGGTAGCAGGGGAAACGGAGGCATCGTGGTTGCGTTAGACCTGTAAACAAGTGAAACAGAAAGTTAAATGTAGTAATGTAGTAATCAAGGGATTTTATAATAGAGTTCTTGGAGGAAGGAGTCGATTCTTTGTTTAAACACGGTTAAGGAAGGAGCCGATACCACATCCTCTGGTAATTTGTTCCAAAGAGCACAAACACGCACACAGTAAAAGTACTTTCGGCAGTTGATACGGGACTGTTTCAAGCAAAGTCTGTGGGAGTGACCGCGCAAATGCGTTGTCTCGGTATTGCGGGAAAATAGGGAAAAGCACGGGTGGGTGGGTGAGGACATGATCTGATATAGATAGATAAGATCACCACGGGTCCGGCGATACTGCACAGAAAACATTTTCAATATTTCCAATCGTTGGGGATATGGAATGAAGAACAATCCTCTGACAAGTTTCGTCGCACGCCGTTGAGGTGCCTCCAACAACTGTTGGTCTTTGATCAACCATGGGCTCCAGGCCTGGATAGCATATTCCAAATGTGGCCGAAGAAACGCTTTCAAAAGAATAGGAAAACATCGTGGCTCAAAGTGATTGAATGCTCTGCGCAGGAGACCCAACATACTATTGGCAGTGTAGGCCATTTTTCTATAGGTGGCTGAGACGGATAACCTAGACTCAACAATGATTCCCAAGTCACGTTCAGCGTTGCTAACCTGGAGCGACTGACTACCAAGATGATAGTGTGGAGTACTGCCAGCGCGAGTAGAAAGGACACGGCATTTCGATACGTTAAAGGGGAGATTATTCATGACTGGACTATGTCAATAAAGAGAATATGGGCAACCTTCTGTTGTCTATATAGAAAAAAAGATAGATGTCAACGTAGAATTTTGCTTCTTACGAAACTTTTGATATTGTATTTATTTGGTTATCAACGGATTTGAACATGGTTTTGAGTAGAAAATCTGAAAAAGTATATAATGCAGCACTTAATGCAAGGATGTTCAAGGAAATTGTGGCGCCACTGCTCGCTCTGGGGACTTTTGTCTTGTATACTCTAAACAGGTTGCGAATGAAGCAAACGCTGTACAATGTGAAATATTTTTGAAGTGGATACATATTCCGTGCGGAGGAACGAAGCCAGAGACATATCGATGGCTTCAGAAGACATCATGCGTCTGACTGCATGGCCTGGGTCAGGCTTTGCTTTTATTCATTCATTCATGCGATATTATTCGCACGGTATGTAAGATATGCATTCCACCATCAAATGTCATGTAAGTCCATCGAGGTGCAACAGGGCTGCTTTATATTCCCGTTCCATTTTAACTTCGCAATCAACAATGTCCTAAGAAAAGCTTAGCTGATTCGGTGGGCTCGGGTATGATCTTCCATCGGGTGAGTGACCAACCGATCTAAAGTATGCGGATGACTTCTCACTACTTATTGATGACTCATATAATAATCCTTGACCGCTTGACAAGGTATGGCACGTGATTTCTACCTAAAAATTCTCAAAATATTTACCCATGACTAGAGCAGTTCTCACCTTAGTCTCACTGTCGGTGATGCATATCCGAAAATAGTCGATATCTTCCTTTAACTTCGGATTTTTATCTTTGTTTGCGGTTGTGTCGAGAATGAGATGTCGCAATGTGTACACAAGGCAGGTGTAGAGTTTGCTAGCCATCGTCATTTATGGAGACAGCGCGATGTTTCGCGTTATACTAAAGTTTGAGTTTACAACACAGTCGTGTGCGCCACGCTTCTCTCTGACCTGCTATTTGGTACGTACGCATAGCGTTCAATAGTTTCTAAGAAGCCAAAAGCTGTGTGTTGTGGGTTGCCAGTTTTGTTTTTATTCCTTGTCAGGCTGCTAGAACTCAATATATCTGTTTTTTGCTTAAATGCTTTATATTTGCTATGGTTTCACTCACCAGACTTGGTGCTAGGCTGCCGCAGTTATCTATCCAATTATCGTTGGTACCCATTTTACATCGGTATGTTTGGGATCTGAATTAAGCATATTAACGCAGACGTGCAGCTGTGGTGTATTTGATTTGGGACCACCCGATTAACATTCCAACGTTGTGTCACAATTCTTAGCCCGTTAAGCTGATTCTTAATGTATAATGTAAGAATGGACTTCAAAACTTGTTAGTTTCGCGTCGTTTTATCCCACTGCTAATTATTATTTGATTTGAGACTGGACCATAACCTGGTACGATGGTTTGTGTACCTTCATGACCCACTGAGCTATACTGGGTGGTGTCTTTTGGTGCCAGCAGAGATACTCATACCAGGAAGGTCGATGGATAGAGGTCAGACAAACTCAGTCTCAACCCATTGCCTTGTGGTTCAGGCTTTTTAGCCAAAGGCTCCGGGTGGGGCCCCCTAAGCTAATTCCATACTTCAGCCTGGGCAACCGGGTAGTATCACGCCCACAATCAATTATGAAGATAAAGGTAAAAATGACATCCCGTGCTCTCGCGCTCTCTGCTCTCACACTGTCTGCTCTCTGCTCAAAATGCTTTAAATGATCTCACACTGCATGCATACTTTTTTTAATAACTGTTTTCCGTTTTTTGGTTCTTTTGGTAGCCCTGACATCAGTGCAGCTTGTTCATCGAGGTTTCGAAATTCAGCCACTTCGAATATTTTGCCTGCTTCGAATGCCTCCAGAGCATTCTTCCGTCTGCGCGTACCATTCAAATTAGCGGCTTTTAATGTACGGACTTTAGCTAGCATCGGGCAGCAGACACCCTTGGCTCGCACACTTGATAGCCTCGATGTCGATGTGTGCTGTTCGTCGGAAACACGCATGCATAAATAATTCAGTTACACGATTGTCTAACCCTTCGAACTTACGCATCCACACTACCTACGCCTGTCCACTGATGACGATGCCATTGTATCTGGTCAGGCTGGTGTCGGAATCGTCTTCAGTGAGCGAGCTGAGGTCCAACTGTTAGACTGAATTGCAGTCGACAGTCGTCTTTGTGCAGTAAGACTCCAGTGTTCTTGCAAAAAAGGCCGATTTCGCAATCAATCCCGCAACCTGTTTGTGGTTGCTACCTATGCACCGACTAATTGTAGCTCGGAACTTGACAAGGATTACTAAAGTAATGTGTTGCTACCCATCCCCACCCTGTAGGGGATGGGGATGTGAGCAACACATTACTTTTGTCATCCTTGAGTGCTTTGACCAAGAATCACTTTGTGATTTTGTGTCTGAACATCGTCGTTCGTTGTACGAACCCTATATAACAGTGGCATACAAGCATAACTTTGTTTGACAAGGATGAGTTTTATGGAAGATTACAAGAACTCATTAGATTTGCATTGAGGATTGAGATCGTTGTCCTAGCTGGAGACATAAATGCGCGTGTAGGTCGTCTATCTTTAAACGAGCATTTCGTGGGTGGAAGGTGTAGTCTCGATTGTCATCGTAATGATAACGGCGAAAGATTGCTTAGCTTGTGCTCAGAGCACAGACTCTACCTTGCCAGCACTAACTTCCGCCATTCGAAGCGTCACTGCTCCACCTGGAGATCTCAATCGGCGGCCTTGTTCACGCAAATTGACCATATTGCTATGAGCTACTCGTGGCGAGGGAGTGTGCAAGATTGCCGTTCATACTGGGCACCTGTCTAGACTCCGATCATGGGTTAGTCTGTGCTAAGCTCTCGATGTGTTTTGGTGGGAAACGTAGAAATGTTGCAAGGCAGTTGAATGTTGCCAGGCTTAATGATCTCCCGGTTCTCCGAGGGTTTCAGGCCAATTTGATTTTGCATATTTCTACAGTTCCCCAAAATAGTATCGATGAACAATGGAGTGGGATTCAAACCTCCTTGAAAACAGCCGCGTTGGATAGTTGTGTACTGACTTCCCGTGTAGCTCAACACTGGGTTTCTGCGAATTCTCTCCAATGTAGTCTGTGACTGCACAGCACTTTGCCTGGATCAGGCTTGTGCTTTCAATCAATCAAATCAATCAATGGACCAACGTCGGTTGCTTTCTGCTGATAGCATACATGATGCGTCACGAAGGCTTATTAAACGTAAACTGGTTTCCAGTTTGAGAACCGACTGGGAAAGTTGGTGGAGTTCTAAGGCTACGGAAATAGAATCTGCGGCAGCTGTAGGCAATTTCACAAAATTGTTCCAACTCATCTGAACTACTGGAAGCGGGCTACCAGGCATCGGTAAGCTGATAGTTGAAGCAGATGCTTTGCCAGTTTGTAACATGCACAGGCGCATGAAGCGATGGGCACAACATTTTCAAGCACAGTTTAACTGGCCTTCTGCACCCACTGATTTCGAAAATACCAAACACTGTACCCCATGGTCAATTTCTCTTGAGGCTCCGACTTAATCAGAGATTTACAATGTACTCCGGAGCCTTAAGCGCATCGGGCATCAGGTGCTGATACTTTGCTTCTGTCATTGTTCAAAGATGGCGGTTTCGCTTTAGTTCGCGAACTTCAAGCGCTGTTCGCCAACGTATAGGCTGAGGAACGCGTTCCAATCCCTTAAAAAGAATCAGTAACTGCTCCGATTTTCAAAAAGTGACGGCGCGATTCCCATGAAAATCATCGGGGTATCAGTCTCATTTCAGTAGCTCCTAAAATACTGGCGTCCATCCTGCTCCACCGATTGATTACCAAACGGGAAGAGTAAATCAGTGAGGAGCAAACTGGGGTTCATGCCGTTCGAGGGTGCATAGATCAAATTTTCACACTCCATCAGTTACTGGAGCAACGTCACACATTTCGTGGACCAACTATCGTGGTATTCCTTGACATCCGAGCGGCATTCGATTCAATCGATCGCGAAAGTCTTTGGAACTATCTGCTGAAACATGGAGTGCCCGAGAAGTATGTTTGGATCTTGAATGCATCATATTGCCAAACTTCGGACAGGGTTCGAGCGTACGGACAATTGTCGTCCTCGTTTAATATCTCCAGCGGGGTGCGGTTGGGCTGCCCTATCTCGCCGTTCCTTTTTAACTTCGCTATCAACGATGTCTTAAGGAGAGCTTTAGCTGGTCTGGTGGGCGCAGGTTTTGAACTTCTGCCCGGTGAGAGAGCTACCGATCTAGAGTATGCGGATGACATTGCACTTCTGGGAGAGGACCCTCATATAATGCAACAAACCTAGACCGCTGGCACTTGAAGCTTCAAGGTATGGCATGTGCTTTGCGCCTAACAAGTGTAAAACACTTACCAGGATTGGAGCGGCTCTCTTCCAAACCTAACTGTGTGCGATGTCAATCTTGAATTGGTCGACAGCTCTGTTTACCTTGGCAGTTGTATCTCTCCTGGCGGTTGTGTCGAGGACGAGATCTCTCATAGTGTTCACAAAGCAGGTGCAGCGTTTGCTAACCTTCGTCACTTGTGACGTCGACGCGATGTTTCATTCCATGCTAAAGGCCGAGTGTACAACGCAGTGGTGCGTGCTACACTACTTTATGGCTGCGAAACCTGGTCTATCCGAGCGGAAGATGTCCGCCGGCTTTCTATTTTTGACACCCGGTGCCTGCGTAGGGTTGCTCGTATTCGGTGGCAGCATCGTGTTACAAATATAGATGTCTGCAAGCGGGTGTTAGGACCAGGTGGTAACGGACTGAGAGAAATGCTGATGCTTGCTCGCTTGCTATGGTTGGGACACGTTTTAAGAATGCCTACTCACCGTTTACCGTCCCGCGCCTTATTCGCAGAACCTGGCAGAAGCTGAGGGAAACGATCAGGTGGCCAGTCCATGACGTGGCGCGTTGGGATGAAGAAATTCACCGTAGCGCTAGGCTCAGTTGAGCGTATTATTTTGCCTGGGTGGGGTCCAAAAGCTCCACCTAACAGTTGGCTGGAAACCTTACGAGATATGGCTAAAAACCGAAGTCATTGGCGGCCGTGTATTTTATTATGTCATAATTTTTTATCCGGTATTATTTTATATAAAAAACGAACAAAAACAAAACAAAAAACCCAAAAATCGCATGCAGTGAAACTACAAAAACAATCTGCTTTTTGCACATTTGATTTTGCATATTCCGCTTGCCTGCTTTCCCTTTTTTCATACGCTTGCTTATCTGCTTTTCCTGCCTCATATTGCTTGGTACTTTGTCTGGCTTCAGACCTGTGCTTCATGATGATGATTATTATTATTTGATTTTTAGCTCTAATTTACCAATGCAGCGAGTTGATATTGTGTTATATGAAATGGTGTTAAAGGCTGGATTACCGATTAACAGAAAAGTATTCCGGTAATTTATTTGTTTTTCAACTGTGAAACATGGGTTTTTGTTATCTCTCACGATATTCTTTGACGTTAATCATTATGCATTTGTTGATACCTCCTTGGATGACCTGGTGTCATGAAGTTATCCTTGCAGCTTAATATACTTTTTTAGGATATCTGGGAGTTTCTATGTTCTTTTTCTAATGGCTCGATTCCCGGAGTATGTAAGTATTATAATCCTAAACAACGTATTAACGTACTTGCCACTGTTTTCAAGACACCAATGACCGTAATTGTATTGATTTCACAGGAGCTAAAACGATATGACTCTGCCGAAAACCTCGTTGGATCATTTAGGTTTAAACCGCTCCGCTCGTCTGAGTCTTGTCTTTCATGTAGTAGCCAACAGAAAAATTTACTAGATTTTACAATTTACACGAAGCAATTGGTCATTGCTAATCTTGGGAGATTGCAAGGCTATACCACGAGAGTCCGAATTCTCGTTAAAAAAGCTTGTTGCGTTTGAAGCGCATTTCACTAAAACCATCTCACTTACTCACCAAATTCATGCCATTCCCCTCAGAGTACAAGGATATGCAATTGCGCAGTGCATCTTTGTCGCGTAGGTAACACTAAAGTGAGCTTCAAGTGGATACATGCGAGGTCTGACTGCCGTTTCCTCATATCTATACAGGCCTAGGCAACCTCACAGTATCTTAGCCCACCTGCAGTCTATGACTTTGCGGCACTTTGATTAGACCCAAGCCTGTGATGTCATACTTTCGCTTCAAAGTAGTTTTACTTCAACTGTTTATGCTATTACCGATTATGAAATTGAAAGCAACGTAGCCGTAGATCTGTCGATGGTCCAAAATTTTGAAGCTTCGTTGATGTTCACTGCTGTTTCTTTTTTCTTCTGTTTTGATTAAACATTCGAACGATATCGCTCCCCTCTCTCGTTCAGTTAAATCGTGCTTATTCACTCTATCTTTCTATGAGTCTGTCGTACGTCGTACTGATGCGTTTAGACGGTTTTTGAAGGCGTAGGCCATCCTCCAAATGTTTTTAAACATTTAAATGCAATTTTTGACTAATGAGGGCGTAATGCATTCACTGACCGTCCTTGAGACTAATCTGTTTTTCGATTTACTGACACTAATCTTCGTTCCATTTGTGTAGGCTGCTAAAATGCCGCGGTATAGAGAAACCATTTTTGAAGTATCTTTTGTAGATAGTGAACTGTTATTTTCACTGCCTCTCCAATATTTCGAACAATGAAACCCATTACTGTTGAACGTCTAACTTTAACTGCTCTAAAATGAATGCTTAGTTACAGTGCAGATAACGTCCAGCCGGTTTTTCGAACAATTCCACCAATATGATACACCTGGTTTATGAATATTGTCATTTATTTAACTTTGATATCACATACGCCAAAAATGTACTTTGACATTTATACATGCGGGTTTACTTGAGGGGATACCTTAAAACATCCTACATGGCCTCGGCAACCTGACGGTATCTTACCCCACTTGCACTCTATGACGATGCAGCACTTTGCCGGATCAGGCATGTGCTTTCATACAGAATATACGTGGCGTGCCATCGTAATCTGCAAGGATGTACAACCGTGAGGTACTTCTGAATACTGCTAACTTGATTTGCCACCGACAGTGAGCTGCATGTCGAAACACTGGAATCTCACTTCCATGATCCGTTCCATATCTTTATAGGCATGGGCAGCCTATGTTATCTCAGCCCGATTATTTACTGTACTTTTGCGCTATTGGCTCCACAAATTGATTAGCCCCGCTTCATGGATGTCTCAGATCCCGCCAAACTACGCTCGACGAGTGGATCGTTATTCAGCAAATTTCTCGCCTTCAATGCAGTACGATGGCATTTACACCATCTTTCACATTTCATAGTCTGGTCTTCACTTGACTATCTTGACGCCGTTTTCAACACCTGGCGGGTTAAGGGTTCAGAACAAGTTTCGTGAGCTCTAAATATGTCGTTTGCAGTTTGTGGCTTCGGGTATACAAAGCTCGTTAGCTAGCCGTAGTTTATCTAAGAGAAGAAAAAAAACTTGAATACACATTCCCACTGCCTTGTGAGTAATCTGATTGCGGGATAAGTTTCGAGAGAAACCCCGAAGAAAAATCCAGAGCGAAAGTCTTCACAGGCGGATAACAAAGTGCACAGAGCGCTCTTTCTGTCAACTTCCTGCTGTCTTGTTGAGAGCAACGCTACGAGTAACGATATTGATGAAAACAAGACTATATATCGCGAACTATTCTTTTTTCATTTCTTTTAACTAAACTGTTTATATGTATCTAAGTCTTGTGGCACAAAATCGATTTTGTTGTGGTCATATTTTAGCCTAATATTGGCAATGTTCGTAAGCCAAACATGTCTTGTCAACTTTACAGCCAATCTAAAGCCCATAATAGGTTGACAGTATGTTGAGACTGTTTCGATCAAAGTAGTTCACTAGTTCAGCCCAAATTTCAGTGGTTTGTGAAGTTTTGGTTTAAATACCAAATTTCTCGTTTTGCAGCCGAAATATTTGCGCAGATAATGGAGGAAATAGAGAAAACGCTTCTAGACCTGAGGCGACAATAATGTATACTACATGCTTGGCGTTACAAGCTTCAGTAGGTGGAGAATCAATGTTAATGCTTTGTGGATTGCTGGGTTTCCCCGAATTCTTCAGAGACAATTCTTCTCCATGGGAAAGGTTTCGAATTTGGTTGTTGCCGTTCATTTGTGTCGGGTTGCTTTTTTGAGTGCTATAATGTCGAACGTTCTAGAATTCCATCGCGCGTGACAGTATCTTAACTAAACTTGTGATAAATTCCGCTGTTCCGTCTTCACTTGTAGTTTTCGTGGTTACTTCATTTCACAATAAAAATATGACTATGTCTTTTGGGTTCCGGTGTTGTTTTGCTGTTATTCCTTTTGGCATACGTCGCCTCTGATTCCACGTGACATATCAGCACTACACCAATAGTCTCAACAATTAATTGAAGCTTTCAAACTTTCCACAGAATACAAACTTGATTATGGGATTCTTGTACACTTATTTACATCAGGGCCAAAGGCTGGTTTCAAAGCTTCAGTGGTTTCTTCTTCGGACGCTTGAGCAATATTGCCTTCCGGAATTCGTCTTTTCCACGTAGTAATCTGGAAGTTGAATAAAAAAATCATTTCATTACCCCTTTCCACGTAGTAATGTTCGCGAGGATTTTATCTGTATAAATAACTCCACCTCATCCATCTATCAGATTGAGTATACAAATTCATTGTTATTACCGTGTAGATTTTCTAGTAGTAATAAATCCCTTTCATTTGTTCATTCGAAAAGCGACAACCTTGGACTGATTCGTATTGGATGCAACCCGGATGTGATCCTTGATACACTCCGCTACCTTACATCTTCGGGCCAGACTTTCGACTCTGGTGTTGACTCTTCGGCCTCTCATCTCCGATTACTTAATCTTGCTAATAGTGATCTGTCTGCGTCTCAAAGCACTGTTCGAGGAAGTCGCAATTTCCGTCCTCGCCGGCCATCAAGATTTCAGTGATTTTACCCCGAGTTTCACCTACGAGCGCACTTTGGGGCATTTTTCGTACAGTTCCACAAACCCGAATTACCCATATAACTTATTATGATTTTCTGTTCATTTTAAATACTATTAATTGGAATGTATATTTATAACCTGTAACCTACTAAACAGTATAAGCACAAAAATGCACGATAAACGAATTATTAATGAGGAAAAATTCCCCTGCACGAACACAGCATCATCGATATTTACGTATAGACTAATTGGCGAGCAGTACTTTATTACTTGACCATCTGGCTCTCGAAAGTGTAGATAGTTTTACGTACTTCGGTAGTTGTGTCGATAATTATGCATGCATAGATGACGGGGTTTCGACACGTGTTTCTAAGATGACTGTAGCATTTGGCAGCCTAGGCCACCTCTGGCGTCAGAGAGGACCGTCTCTTTCACCCAAAGGTAGATTCTACAAAGCGACAGTTCGGGATGTATTACTATGTAAGCGCGAGACTTGAACCCTACGCAGATGAGCATATCCGGCGTCTCCAAGTGTTCGACAGCTGCTGTTTCCGCAGCATTTTGTCAGTTAACTTTTAGCGTCGCATACCCAACGATGCTCTCCATAATTAATTCTTCGGTAGATCAACCGGCACATGTTGCTATGGTCGGGTCACGTTATACGGCTGCCTGACTAACGAATTCCGAAGTGGCAAAAACCGTCACGTGGCATAGACAGCTAAAACAGTAAAAGTAACCTTTCAAAGTCCGCGCATCTCCCTGGAGTTTTTGCATAATGTTGTATGTTGTCAAGTAGATTGACGAGGTACGATTGTTATGATGCATCGCAATAAAACCCATCGACTGATGTCGCTGTACTCCTTCATAAAACTTGATTGAATATATGTTCCATTTTGGGTATAAGGGCCTAATCCTGGTTTTTGTGCGTACTCATGTTGATTCCGTAGTTGTTTAAGTCCCGTCATTCCCTAACTTTTAGGATGTTATTTTTTCATGGTTGTATGACAGTAAGGCATTCGGTCCATGCTACCAGTGTAATGTCGTCCCTGATGATAACGATCAGTTGCTAAGAAACTTTATAGTCTGGAATGAATCAAAGCGCTTGACTGTGATTTTCCAATGTTTAACTAAATTGACTAAGATGCAGACAGACAACGCTAGACAACATATTTGCACCAGAAATACGGACTGCTTAGGTAAAATCGAGAGTGCGAAAAGTGTAATTGATACTATTAAAGTCGGGTGAAACTATTTCGTTCCAAGTCGAACTTTGTTTAGTTGAACGTGCTTTGTCAAACAGTTCACCTTTAAACAATGTTTATCCCTTTTTATTATACATGATTAAGCTACTCTTGTACTTATTCGAAGACGATTAGCATTTAACACTATTGTTATTTTTGGCGAGTCACGCCATGGGCTGCTGAACTGTGGTTGAAGGACTCTTGACTCGATCGTACAAACACCAGTCTATGCGTATGCGCCACAGGAAACACCTCATAAAGTGTTCAAAATAATGCTGGTTCTTGGGGCGATCACACCCCATGCACTTACATCCACAATCGATTTCTAACTGGTTACCTTAATCAGGTGGAGGCTGCAACATTAGGTTTCGTGAGCCTCGAAACAGTTGTAAAGAGGTGAACTATGTTAAACTTTGAAGCCACTATCGATCAGCTTACAACGCACAGCTCTAGATGACCGCTTCTACTTAGCGTGATAAGCGCTTGTCCCCTCCAACTAGACAATAAAAATATACGGATTAACCGGAGCACGGAACACCAGCTTCGAAGAAGCACAATTATAGTGCGCAAAGGAATCCCATTGTGCATACTTGCATTAGAATTTTTATTGATGAACAGCTTTTTGACGTTCATTCACATTGAAAGCAAGAAAAAGTAGCATGTTTGTCTGCGTTGCTGAAAATAGTTGTTCGATCGCTCGATGGTATCTCCATTTTTCCGTTGTTACATTTCTTCAAATACTTGTGATTTGTTTTCGCTGCAATCAATAAATGATTGGTTAACACAACGCGGCTTCGGCAACCGTTTACATATTCAGTAATTTGTGATTAATCATAATCATCGTCAATAACAACATCGATGTTTGACTACCATGCAATCCGTTGGTACATTCAGGAAAGGTGGGCTTAACTTGAATGCATACAGGGGAGCAAGTTTAGATAGATTAGTGGATGAAACGATATTTGCAAGGCTTCTGGTTGCTAAATGGCCGTTGTGCGCTATTCCTATGGCATACCGACGGATTGCTCACCGAATTACAGAAAAATCAAAACAAGTTACCGAATGGCTCACTTCCTTCCTTCGCGACATTAGGATCTGCATATTTTTCGAGTACAAGCTTTTAGTGTGACTACGCTAAAGATGTTCGGTATGCTAATGTTAATCAATTTGCTTCTAGTTGTTCGATCAAACGACAACTGGGAATTCTGAGGTCCATATAGTTGAATTATTATATTCACTTTGGTTATTTCAGTGTACCGACACATTACCTTTCGCTATTTTTATTTTAGTAGGTGATAGGAAAGGTGCTACTGATGGTAATTTTATACAGCATAAATTGTATGGAATTAATAGAGGCAATTCAGAAAACCCTGGCACGTGTTCATATTAAAGAGGCACTGGGTCCAGACGATTTGCACCATGCATTACTGAAGAAAATTACTCATGTATTAATCTAGTTCTCGAGCATACTTTTTGCTTAATCGTTAGAACAGTAAAAACCTCCATCTGAATGGAAATGTGTCCCCAAGCCTATATATACATATGCCCACCCCGAGGAATCGAGATTTTTTATAAATAATATTAAAAAGCCACTCACCGCACTCCAAAGGGTAGTGAATTGACCCAAGGCATCAAATGAAATCCTTCATTTGAAATAATTTCATGCAAGTTATTCAATGAGTGCAGTTTCGCGTGGATCCGTTCTGGAATGACGGTCACATTCACCGATCGTGTCAACCCATTGGCTATTTTGTGTCGCATTAGATTAATAATGCTTCGGTCACTGTGATACACCACAAATGTATCATCCACTTCAATGAAACGATGGCCAGGTTTTAATCCAGCCACTTGAGCTGGTGAGCCGTGGGCGACCGCTGTGACATAGCCATTTTTAACTTTGTAACCCAAATCCAAGTAGCTTCGCTGATCCATGTTGGTTTTCTTGTCTTGACAGTCGATCAGGGGACACGGTCCGAATTTGATTGTGAATTTCTTCAAATAAGGGCATGGTCGAACACGTAGATAGAAAACATCGTGTTTGTGTAATTCATCTTCGTTTACATTTTCCGACTCGAGCAGCGTGTGATCAATTTCGAGTATCTGATCACCATAGTGTAGATTCGGACGCCACGCAAACGCCTCATAATCTACATACGTAATAAAACATTTTGTTCCTGGGAAAATGTTGACAATTAGACCAGTTTGACCGTGCTTCCGGTACACCACCACAAGCTTGTAAGTCTCGCTGACAGCGACATCAGCTGGGTGAACGTGTCGTATTTGACTTTTGAAAACGAGGCACCATTCTCTGTACAATCCCAAGTCATTCAAATAAGCGTAGACAGAACTCAGAGGAACAGTTCTCGGGTCGATATAAGGAAGTACTGGATCACACTCGTTTCTCGCTTTGAGCGAATGGCTATTGACAATGACAGGTCCTTTGGGTGTAAATGCTAATTGATCGCCGTTGAAGGCAGCTCGGCGATTTTTCAACGAATCAGCTGGTGTTCCACTGTCCAAAGTTTTTAGTAAACACGGCAATACACCTCCACCCCAGATGTTTTCCAAAACTTCACGGACTGACTGTGCACTACGGCGAGCTGGCTTGGGTTTTTCAACCGCTTTGTTATCGCTCGAGGCATTACCAGTGCACGTACATTTACCCTTGTTTGCATCGCGATTCCATCCACTTAGAATTCCATGTACAGGGCACAACAGAGGATACTCATTAGGATGTTTTTCGTCTGGCCATTCGAGCACACAATCAGCGGTGACGGAATACAAAGGTGAAGCATCCACATGCCATTTAGGAAGAGCAGATGCACCTTCGGTCATTTTGTACGATGGACCGTCTAGGTGGGTCGATTCACGTGAATAAATTTCAAATTTATAATCGATATATTTAAGTTCCACTCACCAGCATTACTCGGCGATCGTTATCGACACCAAATGCTCCAAATATGCGAAATCTTCCATTTGTTCTCAAGTTATGAAGCTAACACATCTTGAAGCCACCTTGGTATGTAAGTGCTGGATATCTGAACGGGACTCTCAGTTAACAAACAAATAGGCTAAGGTAGCAAGATAATTAATCGTGAAATGGCATTTGGGCACCACTGAATTAACAGTAACACGTAGAATAATAGCAGTCGATTGGAATATGTTTGGGACCGATCGTGTATTCATAATGCAAACAAATTTGAGTGCAATCGGTTAGAGTAGTTTTTGGGTAACGTTTCACTTCTGACACAGAAGCTTCGTCAGACCAAGGGTGATAGTCAGGACAGGGAAGATGATTAAGTAGTAGTCAACCCCCCACCAAAGATTTGTCCTTATCGCTAAACAGCCTAAAGTGTGTCACGCCTCGTGGGAATGACCAGGATCAGTGGTCGATTTGCCTCTTAGTGTGTATCCACGTCAATCTGATACAAGTGAACACCGTCAAGGTCAGTTGACACACTGGCCTATATGCGTAAAAATATAACTAACGGGGCTAAGGTTAAGCTATTTTTGAAGAAAAACAAAAATCTAATTAACTAGATGGTATAAGGTAAATAAAATTATTTACTTTCGCATCAGTGCCGAGCGCCAGATTGTGGAGATTTCTGCCCCATCCACCTTATTGACCGCCAATCGACCTGCCTTGGTAATTTCGACCGCCTCCGCATGTAGGCGTTCGCTATACGGTTTAATAGACCGTCTCAATATTTCCACATTATCTAGATCGACGCTGTGGCCCGTATCAAAAACGTGCTCCCGAATAAGGGATTGATATTCCCTCGCATCCCGGGGCTGTCTCCGGACACGCTTTCGGTGTTCTTCGATTCTACTGTGAATTTCCCTGGAAGTCTGTGCTATGTAAACACCCAAACAGTCCTTACAGTTGATTCTGTAAATGCTGTTCGTAACGCTAGATAAAGGTGTCTTATCCTTGAGGTGCATCAGAACCTTTCTTATAAGTTACACGTTACCCAAAAACTACTCTAACCGATTGCATTCAAATTTTTTGCATGTAGAATAATAGTTTTGATAGGAATATCACCGTAGTGGCACATACTCCAGTGCACAATTGATTGAAAATCACCCAAGCCAAATAGCCTTACGAAATTTCGCTTTTCAGCCGCTCCCATTGATGCGAGTCAATGACTGATTGCTAGATTATCACAATCAATTACATAACAGGTGGATTATGACGATATTGGTAAGATAGATTGCTTTTGGTTTCATTGCATTAAGCTCTGAGCATTCATCGAGGACGTATGGCATTCTAATGGATAGGGGTCATGTTAACTTTCTTGAACAGCTTTTGGTTAGATATCCCTCACACGCCACAGGAGCAGTGTGAAGCTTCACAGAAGCAGATGAAATAGTAGATACACTTTGAGGTTGACTGTATTTAAGCTGCTGTCAGGTTGTTAATTGAAAAATCCCTTAAGGCCATAACGAAGTTTCTTATCCGACCTCACTTTAATGACGATGCATCTAACTTTGTGATGGAAATGCGTGTAAGTAAACATGACTGTTAAAACATCAAGTTAAGGCACATAGATGAAAGGATGATCACTTCCACGAAAGTGTGTTTAACGATCACCAAAAATGGTGATTAAACGACAGCTCAAATACCGATTACATCATGCGATTATCAACATGCATGCACCAATTCCTTTGTGCAGATTAACCTAATACAGGGATGCAAACAAAGCGGGTATCTGATCACTCGTTCGATACTAGTGTCATTCGCTCCACTCAAACTGTATCAACAACAGCAGATTGAACTGTCGCAAATACGCATTTTCTGTCTGCACTGTGAAGAGGAAATCCGCAAGTTTGGACTTAACTGGAACGACATCAAACTGGCTGCTATGGACAGACCAAAGTGGAGACAAGTTTCCGAGGCCCTATGTTCCTCCAGGAACTCAAGGGATTAAGTAAGGAAGTAGTTGACTACTCACGTGATAATTTTGACATCTTTCTAAAAAGCGCTTGATGCCTACATGTAGAAGGATAATTCGCGTTTGATAATGGTCCTTAACAATATTTCGACCATCTTTATCATTCCAGCCGAGTGTATATTTTTAAGTCTTGTGAAACGTAACTTCTTTACCCACACAGCATCTGCGAATGAAATAAATCTATAAATAAGTCACCCAAATCGGTTGAACAAGAGCTGTATTTCGTTATACGTCTTTCTAGTTGACATGGACTGGCGTGGGAAACCCGAGGAGCCTTTCACATAAATTTACAACTTCTCTCTCTCTCGTCTCTATATATATAATACATATCTATATATTATATATTAGTGGCAAATCAACGTAGTAATTAAAGCATTGTGAGAAAACTACCAGAACCATCAAATACAAGTTTAAACAAAATCACGACTAACGGTGACAAAAAAGTTAAAATCCGACGCGGTTAAACGGCAGATTGCAGTTGATGTTACGACCTTCGGTTCAAGTTTCGCCAAACACAAGTTACGAACAATTAATGCGCTTTTAGAGCAGATGAATTCGTGTCCAGTACTTTCGTTGTGAGCCGGTGTTGCCTTTTCAATATTTCGAATGATTTTGTGTGGCCTAGAAACACCGCGAAGGTGATTAATTAAGCAATTCCATAGGGACATTCGATACTCGTCATATATGGCTCCAAAACTTATGTTATAGTTTGTCGAGTTTATTTCATAACAACTGTGATGAATGCTAAGCGAAACAAAAGCTAATAACAGACCAGTCATAATTTATCTGCAAAACAAAGTTATTCTGTTAGTGTATAAATAGAAAATATGGTTAGAAGAATTGTGAGACACTGCGAACAAGGAAACCCTTCTACAGATGTGACAAAAATAATTCGACCATGCAAACGTTTCATATGCAACAATGCGTGAAGGTCAAATATCAATATCTAAACGCATTGTTTCCAAATCGCTTTCAAAGTATTATTTGCATCGAGTTAGACAAACAAACAAATATATTTAACAACCACCGGATAAAAATATTCAGAAAATACGCTCCAACTGAATAAACCTCTGTCAGAAGCCACTGTTCAATACGGTTCGTAGACCGAAACACAATGCTCAAATACAATCACTGAGTAGTTCCCGGTCAGGTACTCAACGTTCTCATAAATGAACGATTTGTTGCTCATGGTGCGGCTGGTATGAACGACACAACAAATTGCTTTGGTAAACATTTTTATTCAAAGGTGTTTAAAACAAAAAAAAGATATTTTAGGTATCATGAGGCGAGATATGTACACAAAGAATGTTTAAATGCGTGGATCTCCCAGTCTATCGAAACAAATCACTCCGTTTGCTGAAGCTTCGGTAGACACGAGTAGATCGTATTGAGCAGTGCATGGATGATCGGATCACGATCTAAGCTGCGCCCATGAGCGTGATTGGTCATGTAGGCCACCGTTAAATGGCGTTTCGGATCGACGAACACAAATTGTCCCATGATATCGTCCCACATACCATAAATGTTGTTACCCTGAAGGATGCAGCGTGTAAGGGGGGAGCCATGAGAAGCACACACAATCGCGAAACAATAAAATGATTTTACAAAACGTGAACTCACCTCAGGCGAGACAGAGACCATCAACCCGGCAGCCGTCAGAGCCAAAGGACGCTGCAAAACCGGGTCATAGGCGATATCATTTAATGGTTCTAGCAACCACGCTAATGCGGTCGACGAGAAGGCTTGCCGAGACTGATTTTCCACTAACAACGAGTGGAACAAGCGGGCCAAATTACGGGCATCCGAAAACATGTTAGAAGAAGCTAGCGGAATTTCAAGAAGATCTGGATTGCTGTTAAATAAAAGCTGTGAAAACGTCAAGAATGAGCCAACACTTTCTGCGTTATCCAAAATGTACATCTAAAGAAATCATACAAGTGCAGCTAGGAAAGTGTTTAGTTTAAACGTGTTCGTAAATTGAATTAGATCCTCAGGCAAAGAATGCTTACCCACTAATTTTAGTGTAACAAACGACTGCTCGATTGAGGTGATGGCATTGTAATGGTAATTCAAATGTATGGACACAGTATCGAGAGGAAACAGGCAATGACAATGCTTGCTTTTTGAAATGGTCACGATACTATGAGAGTACTTTTTAAATTTCGTCTCCAGCAGAAATTATAAGAAGTCCGCTTTACCATCTTGGCCCCCATTCTAAAACATAAAGGCTGCATTGAGTAGTAATTGGTGAAAGTGAGAGTTGAACAATCTTGTAAAATTTGTCTCAACCAAATATTGTTTCAATCTGAAAAACATTTAGGTAGTGAATTGTTCAGCGTTAAATAGAATATGTTTGATTGATAAAACCCAATAACATTTCCGTGTTTGCACGCGTTGGCACTACACGTGTCCCGCTGCTGCGTGTGCACTCGCCAGGCTCATATGCGAAATCAAGACCATACACAACGCTATAAGTACACGCACATTAATCACCTCATAATTGACTCAAATAAGTTTATCAATGTATTAAATCATAATCTTGGATTCAAGCGAAGTGCTGCACAGTAAGAGACTGTGCGCGTGCTAATATACTGTCAGGTTGCCAAGTCTTAGATAGATATATTAGAGAAAATGCTAATAAGACTCCAGCATGTTTCCACATTCAGCTGAGTACCTTTGCTAAATCAATTTACCAGTTAGCTTCGTAGTATTGTCACATTAGGATTTTGTTTATTTCCAAGCCGGTCAAACCTCAATCCTTTGAATTATACACAAAACAACGGTCCAATTATATAAACACAGAATGAACAAAATATCCACATTTGTACTCAGCATTTGATCACAAAAGTAGAGGCGAGATCCGGGCAAAGTGCCGCACAGTCATAGACTGCACATGGGTTGCCCATGCCTAGACAGAAAATAGAAAATAAGTGAGGGAAGTCATTGTTTACAGGCCCCAGTATGACGACGACGATAAGCCAATCGATGAATATACGCAGTTGTTCATGGTTACGGGTCTACATGAGTGTGGACTAATATGATTGCACAGGTTGGTCGTACCAACCTTATACAACAGTGGCATACAAGCGCAACTTCTATACGCAGTTGTATTTTTATTTTCTTCCTCATATCTGTCTAGGCCTGGGTAACCTAGCAGTACCCTAGCCCACGTGCAGTCGATGACTGCGGCACCTCGCTTGGATCAGGCATTTGCTTTCATGCAAACGGCAAAACAGACAGTGACAATGAAGTTACCCACGTGCAGGGCGAACACAAGCACATGGGTAACCAAACAAATAACCGGAATGACAAACCACATGAAATTTGGGATTTTTATCTTAAGAGAGCGCTTCGTGGTATTATCACAAAGTAACGAGTCAAAAACCAAAAAAGTATCTAATAGGAACAAGTGTAGTGATAACAGACAAAAGCTTACATTGAAATCAGAAAACACGTGGAGCGTTTTTTCGCGTTTGCCACCGTAAGGCATCCAGTGATTCGATTTCAAGTTGGTCCACAAATATTTGAAATCGAAACGAGCGATCGCTGACCAAACATGAAGCCAACCAGCATGATAAGTGCGAGCCAAGCGATAGAACTGACTTCTGGGGATGCCGATCAGTAGGTCGATACCTGATGATTTCACAAATTAATTTAATGATTTTTAATGAAGAGATTGTTTCTTGGTTGAACGGCGACCACTTATGAAATGGTACCATTAAGAAAGATAAATTAGCATCCGTTTCTATGTAAGTTCAACAGGTATGAAATGACGTTTACAGCCGGGTTTATTGCAGAACTTCAAAGATTGTAAATGGGTTGAGACACTATCAGGTTGTCTGGGTCAAGGATATGTAAGAAAGGGATAGCAGCAGTGACTTTTGGGCTTCGCGAGTAGCTGATTAAAGCCGGAAATCAAGGTAGCGAGGTAGGTAGCAAACGTAGGACAAGATTGCAGGTGACGTAGTCCAGTTCAGTTTACTTATTCACTCTAGGAGGCAAAGGAAACAAAAAGCTATGCGGCATTAAACTCAAGATTATTACCTACCAAACAGAATATCAGTTGAATTTGCATAGATGTAATGCATTCACGACACATTATTGTATTTTGTTCAATCTTGATGCAGTGCTTACTTTTTACTTATTGCTTTCCAAACGCATGGATTAACCACCAAGTTATTTTTAACTTCAACGTCTACACGCTAAAGTCTCACTACCATTTCCATCTTCTTTCTCATATATGTCTAGGCCTGGGCAACCTGACAGTATCTTAGCTCATGTGCAGTCTATGACTGTGTGGAAATTTGCCTGGATCAGGCTTGTGCTCTTATACAAATGTAAATAAGGTGTGAGAATATGGCGTGCTATGGCCAGCGAGGAGAAGCGTCTTTCTAACGCAGAAAATCCATGTGCTTCCGCAGCTCATTGACCGTAAAATTGAAAAAAAGACAAGAGGAGGAAGCACTTTTGAACCATCTTGTGATTGCCTTCTAGGCTGAAAACTAACGCCTTCGTGAAATTAATTATTAAAATGCCTTTAGATTATTTTGACAAGCAAGTTCAAAAAAGGAAAAATAAACTGAATGGAATGCGTTTTGAAGTACAACAGATATTTGCGTATACTAAATTGCAGGCTCTCGCAATTAGAGATTGTATGTGAGCTGGAATACTACTAGCTTGTCCAGAGATGAACAAACAAGAAATTTAAAAAGTGGCAGTAAGAACGCAGCGTGTTGTCGCATGCGTCTCATTACCAGTCAAAATCAAGGAAGCACGGCATTGTTTTCCAGTACAAAAATAGTATAGAATTGTAAAACAGTGAGGATCAAACGGAAGTGACCGGTTGCGGAAGCAACAAGTGTGTAAAACTGTTTAAATGATTAATAGAACAAAGCAGGGAACAGTAATTTATTGTCATGGAAATTATTAAATGCAGTAGTTACCGTCCATTTTACTTCATCGAAAGGACGTTTCTTAATAGAGCCGCCACGTTCGCACGTTTGAACCCGATTCAACTAACTGGCTCCGCATATCAAATAACAAAACGAAAACCAGGTTCAGCAAACGCTCAGTAGTCAATAGCGAAAGCAACGCACATATGACACTTCAGGGGTGTTGCAAGAACCTCAAGCCAACCACTCTGATATTTTAGCATGATTACCCTTACTTGCTTTCTTTGAATTGAAGTTATCGTACACGGTAGTGTTGTGCTAACACCCTTAACTTGAGCACCATAACCGGTTCCTGGCTGTTTGCCGCCATCAAGTGAAGACAGTAAGATTAGGTTCAGCGAGCCTTGAAACCGCGGCAATCAAAGTTATCCTTGAATGCTACTGTTAAATGAGTTTTATTTACAAACAACCACAATGTTCGAATGCAGATCCACAAAGTGATTCCGGGTCCGGCGCGTGAAATAGACTAAGGTAGTGTGGTGTTCACACTGCATCACTGATCACGATGAAATCTAAATGATTATCACAAGCAATAGACGAGTTAAACCACAAGCCTGGAGCCAAGCAGTCTGGACCTGGACAAATAGATAGGAAATGGAATGAGCAGTGAGAAGCTACCGGCGGCAAATCGATTTAAAACGGCGTTACATGTTCAGTAAGGAATACTACACGATCGGACATTCATGCACAAGTAACGGATTAATACGTAAGCGATATACCTTAAACGCTAAATGAAACGATGGTAAAATTCATGAGATAATCAAATACATGTATGAACAAACCTGAAGGCCACACAAGCTCTTCCATGAAAAAATGCCCAAGAGTGCGGCGCTTAATATCTACGACCCGCACGATACTGTCAGCAATCAAGGCCAATGAATGATAATGCCAAACACGTTTTTCTGTAAATTACAAATTAATTTAATTAATTAATTAATACTTGGCAGGACAGCAGGAACTTGACTGGATATATTGGCCATCACGCTCTTGTAGTCATCACGCCAAGATGTTAAGCTAATTTTATCCAGAAAGTATGGAAATCCAGCCTATGAATCAAATAAAAAAATTGAAGACATACTCGGTGAGTAAGAAGGTCTCCGATTGTGACGTCCGGAACCGAAAACCAAGGTAAAAAATCCCTGACAGAGTCATTCATTTGAATAAGATTTCTAGACTTATTAGGGAAGGAAAAAGTCACCTTCCGATCAATGTTGCAAATGCCAGCGGAATGCAAGCGGATGAGAGGACAAATGATTGCGTGATCGTATCTAATGTCCAAGGCAGCATAAATCTCACATCCATGTATCCACCATGAATATCGAGTACGTTAGCGTTTTTGTAAAAAATCGATAGAGAGGAACCGAGATCAGCGTTTGCTTTAATAAATTCTCTTTCGAGTATAAACACTATGAACTTCTTACTTATATTTTAAAGACACCGGACGGAATTCCAGCGCACTTGTTCCATCCATTACAGGCGGCAAAATATTGAATTTGGTGTACAGGTAAGTGATTAGTATCGTGATTCCGCAGCTGATGATAGCATAGCGATAGAGCGACATATCTACTGAAAAGAACAGGGGTTTTAGATGCGCTTGCGTGAGCAATTCATGATTAAGAAAATACCAATCAGTTAAAACCACTGCATGATTAAAAAGCGAAAAGAGTCGGAAATGGATTTATTTATTTTGAGGGTAAATGTCGAAATAATATAAGCCAAATGAGAATACGATCGCAGTTTGTAAAACTACACGCAATATGACAAATCCTTTTTGTCTATCAGTATGGACAATGATCTAAACGATAAAAGAAAACGGAGTAACAACCATTCAGTTTAATCTTCGATTAATAAGATACTGGTAGTATAAAACAGTTATACTGCAAAATGCATTTCGTATAAACGAGAAGCGAACATGTTTAAGGCGCACTACGTTAAGGTAAAGTCTTACCGCGATGACAGTCTCAGTACATAACTGGATGAAGTCAAACCGACAGATTTGTGAAGCGTTTTCCTGAATTACTAATACTTTCGCCTGGTATTCTATATGATATATAATCAAACGCACCAGCTTTAGCTATAGGGAAATATTTTTAACGCACTAAGTATGCACTGATGTACAAGGGTATAGTACTGCGAAGCTAACACCGTGCTAAATTCATTTATCAACGGTAATGAGCTGCATAGAGAAATTCGTAGAAGTCTAACTCCCATGTTAAATTTAATTTCTCATATCTGCCAAACGGGGAACCCGACAATATCTTGGATGAAATGCAGTCTATGACTGTGCTGCATTTTATCTGGATCAGGTTTATGATTTCATACATACGCGTAGATACTAAACTAAATTCGTTCTACAAATCTGACAATGACAGAAGAGAATACTCCACTGTTCGTCTGTATCCTCCTGAATGTGTTGTACTGTCTCTTCTTAACGTATTATTAGCCTACGTGCAGTCTATGACTGTGTGGCACTTTGCCTGGATCAGGCTTGTGATTTCCTACAAAAACGTATTAAAATCCATACACGACGCATACCTTCATTAAGTTCCATCTGCCACAATTTAAATGGGCCCTATTCTGGATGTAGAAATTAGAAGCGCGTTGGCTTTGGCCTTAC
Source organism: Atriophallophorus winterbourni (assembly GCA_013407085.1). NCBI lineage: Eukaryota > Metazoa > Platyhelminthes > Trematoda > Plagiorchiida > Microphallidae > Atriophallophorus > Atriophallophorus winterbourni. The sequence goes on from JACCGJ010012449.1 coordinate 23,866, forward strand.
CGGTTCAAATGCCACGATAGTAAAAACTGAATGGGAATGTGATCCACTATAAAGCCATGAAACATCGGACTTTGTTTTATATTTCAATCCATTGTACATTTCACCCCGAGGTTTTTTGAAGCCCTTTAGGTTCTTGCGCAGTCATAGGATACTGAAATACTGCAAACGCAAAGGTATGCTTAATATCTTGCACGTTTCCAGTTCATATGGTGTCATCAAAAAGTGTAAATTAACTGTTTTCGAAACTTGCGTGAAAGTGATCAACTCTGCCAACACCATGTTATGTCTGATACGCATTATTTTGTGTGCTTCTGGGGACATTTATTCGGCTACATAAGGAGTATGCTGTACATGACCGAGACCTTGATAACTAAAGGACGAAAGTCGGTTTGAAGCATTGCAGTGACGAGCAATAAAGCTCTCAGAGATTTGTTTCATATCCCTTACCCTCAAAGATAGACAAAAAACAACTTGTTCTCCATGACATACCGACGTATACGACACGATCTTATTCTACTTTACAAATTACGTTGATACCAAGTCATTCATGTAAGGTGCTTTTCGCCTTAGCACAGAAACTTCGCACACAAGCGCATACTCCTGTAAACTCGTTTTACAGATCTCACGTATCAATGTAAGCTAATAGGCCAAGGATCATACTGCTTCAAATGAGGCAATGAATCCATCGCAGGCGGCCAGCTGAATTGCTCTTCAAAATGTTCGGCCCAGCGCGAGGTGGCGATTCTTATCTAATTCGGCGATAGTCTCACTCACTCCATTATTCGTAAGACCCGTCGATCTAATAAGTTGGAAGGGTTTTAGCACGTTACCAGCTTTATTTGCTACTTTCATTTGTTCGACCTTATTTAGCCACCACTTTTCTCAGTCTAGTCTTAATCTCCGTTTAATTTCATTCCAGGACCATAAAGTATTTGGTATAGCTGGTAAATTTCTATAGAGCGCTGTGAAATCCAATGGGACCTTGGGCTTAATAGTTAATAGTGTATTGTGGGAAAAAAAGCTACAAGCTTAATGGAATAACCACAGGATAGTTGGCACATTGTGTCTGAATAAGTTTCAGGAGTTCAGCAAAGTGGTCGAAGGGAAACGTGCTTCATATTAGTTGAGACGGAAAACACTGTGGAAAGAGGGAAAGATATGGTGCAGTATCACAGAGACTATAATCATGAAAAAGCATAATCAAGAATTGTGTATCGTGTGATAAAAATGGAGGTTAAGGCGTTCTTTAAAAATATTTAAGGATGAGGCAGAAATAAACCAAAGAGGTAGTGCGTTCCAAGCACGAGGAATCCCCACGGCAAAGGAGTGTCTGCGGCAGTCCAATCTACTGTGCAGATGTGCCAACTTCAGGTGATGACCACGATTTGCTGAGTATGGGGCCATTTTCAGCATAACCCCTACATGGGTGAGTTTCGTCCGTCAATATCCAATATGCAAGGATCAGATCGCCTCAGATACGACGATAGTTTGTAGAGAACATTTGTACAGTTGTAAGACGTTCATCGTAGTTGACGAAGCAAAGCTCTTTGATAAGCGTTGTAGAACGTCTCTGCGGCTGTTCTAGGGCGCGCTGGTCAAGTTTCAACCATGGGTTCCAGACGGAGACAGCATAATCCAAGTGTGGCCTGATGTACGCCTGAAGGAGAAACGGAGAGACCTGGATCGATTGTTCCGAACGCACGCTTTAAAAGCCCAAGGTTTCTTTTTGCCACGGTTGAAGCTCTACTACACTGAGCAGAACAGCCCGTCATTTTGTACAATCACACCGAGATCTTTTTGTTCCATTGTGACAGCGAGCATTTTGCCACCCAGATTATAGCCAGGGTCGCCAGGAAGACGAATGCGTAATGCATGGCATTTATCAGTGTTGAATGGTAAGCGGTTGATTGTAGACCATGAGTGTAATGAATCCAGGTCGGATTGAAGTTTCCTTGTATCGCTGGGTGAGTTGATGACCCGCCAAATCTTGATATCACCCGCGAACATCAGAAATGGTGATTCGACGTGCCCACGAATGTCGTTGATAAATACCAAGAACGGACCCCTAAGGTACTCTACATTAAAATGAGAATGGCTCTGAAAGGGTCTTTCTAACACCCACCCGAAAGTTTCGCGAATGTAGGAATGCAGCTACCCAGGACAGCAATACGGGTGGAGTACCTAGTGCTTGCAGTTTGTTAAGCAATATAGCATGGTCAACTCGGTCCAATGATTTAGAGAAATCTAAGTAAATGACGTCCACACCTTGACCTTTATCAGCAGCTTTAGTCCAGTAGTCTCTGGCTAAAAGCAAATTAGAGGTATAAGAATGCCCTCTACGAAATCCATGTTGTTCTGCAGCGATAATAAAGGAACTATTCACAAAAGCCATAATTACAATAGTCAATAGTATATTGTGGTAAAAAAAGAGACAAGCTTAAAAGAAAACCACAGGATGTTGTACACATGGATTCGAAAGTTCAGGGTTAAAATTAAGGTCCGAATGAAGAAAAACGTTGATACTGTAAGGGATGGGGATGCGAGCACCACAAAACTTTGGTTGATACTTCCAGTTGAAAGCAGTTTGTGCGCTGAAAATCAGAAAAAAGTGCAGTATCATGGAGTATAGAAAGTTATAGTTTTTCAAACGTTATGAAGCAAATGAAACAAGTGCATATCTAAACGGTCTTTAAAAATAGAAAGGGAAGGGGCAGACACAACAAAAAGTGGTAGATTGTTCCAGGTTTGTGCAACACGAACGGCAAAAAAGTGTTTACGACAGTCCAACCTGCTTTGTTGATGGGCAATTTTTAAATGATGGCCACGCGTACGATTGCCGGTAGCAAGCACAAGCAGTTCTTTACAGGGATGGCATTCTTCATCGGCAACAATCGCTTCCATCACCTTGGGAGAAGAGAGACTGGACGGTAATTGGTAGGATCACTACGGCTTTCACCCTTGAAAACGGGATTGATAATACATTCCTTCCAATCTGTAGGGACTACAGAGGCTTATTGTGTAGCACCACAGGCTGATATTGCGGCGACCCTGCTATCTTAATCCATCTTTCATCGGCAGTTCTACACAGAGAAACTGAAAGTGAAATACTCAATTTTGTCCTAGAAAATTCTTGAACTGCAGGCTGAGAGAATGTTTCGGCCGCAATGCTTCGGCGGTACAAACACAAACCAAACAAAACCACCTTTTTTTCAACTTCATTCATATTTGTACTCATTGATACTGCACCCTTGATTTCTTTCCAGCGTATATTCGCGTTTGTGGTGGTTCAGGCCATACGTTCACATTCCTTCGAAACTGCCCACACTTCCACGGACCCATATTTTGAACATTGTCGTGTGGTTACCCTACATATATATATACATTTTACACAATCATTTAAAAATGAAAAAGTGCCACCCGGCAATGCACGAGAAAAAGAAAGAAAAAAAGGTACAATATGAGGGGGAATTTTTTTGTCCATTGTTCCACATGTCGATTTCTTGATTTTTTCACAAATTTGAGGGGGGAACACAACATAGAATGCACTCTCTCCACTGTTGCCGGTTCTCAGCCATCGTCGACAGCGTGTCAAGCCACAGACACTCACTATTCCTTGGACCCCACCCAGGAAGCCGCGTTCGTCCGACCCAAGATAAACCCGACGTCAAGCGTTTTAAGGCTTGAACCCCAACTTTTTAACTGTCCAAGAACGCACCCATTATCCCCGTCCATAACAATCACTTTAAAATTCGACCCATTATGTAAAATATCCTGTGGTTATTTTTAAGCTTGCAGCTATTTTTACCACAATAAACTATTCAATAGTTCAATAGCGGGTATAAAAAGCGGGGAGCTTGTACAAACCGCAGGGTGGATTGTGCGGTGGATCGACAAGAAAAGAATAGTAAAATGTTCGAGTTTCCAAGGCCTTATAGCGGGCCACATTCGCGTTAGCCTGCACCATCAGTGGATTTTTGTGGCATTTGGACAGGCAGGGCGTCAACCCGGGACACCGCTACCCACCACATCCTCCGGAACCGGGTCAGCTGAGACTGCGTGCGCTTGGACTTCCGATACTGGGATCGTTGCCACAAGGGGGTATTAGTGTCTTGGGAGTGGGAGATTTCATGGAGGTGGGAATCGAGGAGACCTTTGAAAGAACCGAAAGGAGCGGATTCAAAAAGCTTGCATGAAAGAGCATTCCATGGACTGCAGACTCGCACCGAGATAAACCTGAGGCGACATTCAAGTCGACTTTGCTGATGTAGCAAATTAAGTCCATGTCCTCGGAGAGTAGTGCTGATGGATGGGACGAGTAGGGAGCTGCATGGATGGGAGGGGTCGCTCAGTATCCGGTATGTAAGTATCATGTCTCCACGGAGAAGACGGTACGTAACGGAGTATGTGTCTAAACGGCGTAATCTCTCCTCGTATGGCAAGTGGCGCGTATCGCGGACGAGCTTTGCGCACGCCGTTGGGCATTTTCGAGGAGTAACATGTCCGTGCATAGCCACGGCCGCCAAGCCTGCACTGCGTATTCCAAGTGTGGCCGGATGTAAATGTTCAACAGAGTCGGGGAGAGAAACCGGTCGAACTTGCCGAGGGCGCGGCGAAGTATGCCAGTGTTGCGGTTGGCTGAAGCTGCTGCGCGTTCGCATTGTTCTGTGCAACCAAGGTCTTGCTGAATGATAGGTCCAAGATCCTTTTCTTGCCGAACACGTTGAAGTGTTGTTTGCCCCAAACGGTAGGTAAAACAAGCTGAGTGACGGATGGGGAGAACGCTGCACTTGGATGCGTTGAATGGAAGATAGTTTCGTGAGGAGCAACAATGTAGGCGATCTAAGTCATCTTGTAAGACACGGGAATCATCAGACGATTTAAGAGAGCGCCAAAGTTTGACATCATCAGCAAAGAGGAGGAACGGGGATTCAATGTCTTGTCCGATATCGTTGATGAAGATAATGAAGAGTCTTGGACCAAGAACCGAACCTTGCGGCAAACTACACTTGATTGGAAAGGGGGCTGAGTAGCAGTCGCGCACACGAACACAGAGAGAGCGATCGCATAGGAAGTATTTCATCCATGATACGAGGGATGATCCAACGCCGTAAAAAGCGAGTTTAAGGAGAAGGATGTCGTGATACACACGGTCGAATGCCTTGGAGAAATCCAAAAATATAGCATCGACATCAGTGCCTTTGTCGACGGATTTCGTCCATTCATCTCGTGCGAGAAGCAAATTAGAGGTGCACGAACGTTTGGCCCGAAAACCGTGTTGCTGTTTGATTAAAATCCGATTCGTTTCGAAATGTGAGACAATGTGGTCAGAGACAATGCTCTCCATGACTTTAGAAATCACTGATAACAGCAATAGTCAATAGTATATTTTGGCACAAAAAGCTAAGAGCTTAAATAGAACCACAGGATAGTCAGCACAAGGGGTC
>JACCGJ010012451.1:0-44704 GCA_013407085.1 Atriophallophorus winterbourni
CAGAGTATAGATATTGCTCGGATCAAATCGTCTTCACAAGATATATTTTTTTCTCAGAAACAACCAATTGTGCAACGAATCAGAACAACCATACAATGAGATGTGTTCACATTATGCGTACATTTTATAACAAGAAATCGTTGCGACAGTCACAAAGATATAAGCTATTGGAGCCTGGCATCTATTTGCGAACATTTCAATATTATCTATCTTGGTATTTTGCCAGTAGGTGGATTTAAAACTTAAATCTCCTTGAAGAAGATTCGAAGTATTCGATGAGGATCAACACGCAGAAATGTTATGAACGTTGACAAAAATTAGAGATTCATTCGAAAGTACAAACCGTGTGTTATATTAAATAGTTGTATTGCAAGTATAGTTATGATCGACGAAACCGTATTGTCCGCGCTTATATTTCTACACAACAATTACCACCCCGACAACGATTGCATGCTGAGCTTTCATGATGGAGTCGGAATTCGTTAAACTTTTCATAGATTGTTAATTTTTTATCGTTTAAAAATTGTGAGTCCGTTTCTTGAAACATAACAAATTCAAAGTTTGATAATTGTGAAGGCTACTGGCATCAGATGTGAAATGAATAAACCCAAAATTCAATGTATTTTTGACTAAGAAAAAAACATAATTCCCGCTATGTGAAACCCGATTATTCAAAAATGGCACAATTTTGTCCTCCAGAAAGTTAGTTTAGTATGGCGGATGTCAAATAAAAAACTGATTACTATAGCTCATGACCTAGAGGGAAAAGCTATACAGAGAATTTGCCAATATATTCTGACCTATCGGGGAACGTGGCGTAATCTCGAATGATAATTTGATGATCGAGCATACCGCAGGCATTATATCGTATAACCAACAGCGATCACTCCTTTTGAGAATTGAGAATTATATGCTAATTAGACGGATCATCACATAGTCTGTCTACGTGTGAATAATGAAGATGACCGTGCATATCTGATGAAGAAAATTTCTTCGTGTGACAGGATGAAAGTACAAGATCATTTAGCTTCAAATCATGTGTTTGTCAAAGGGTTGTATTAACTGCGTTTTTATATATATCTGTTCAAAACAAGCATACAACAATTTACTAAAAACTACTTATATTACAGTAGTATATTAAAAAATCCACGTTCAGTAAATACTTGTTAATCTATGCACTTGTCTTCCATTTCTACGTTGATCCATATCAGGCGGCATTTCCCATCCTCAGAAAACTCTTAATAAGCACTCTTCAGTGTTGAAAATTGAGCTCTTTTCTACAGTACAATAAGAGATAAAAAAGAAATACGTGTCACATGGTGCTTCAAAGGTTATCTATCATAACTGGAATATAAAATAGACAATATTATATTAGTTTTCTTGCAAAAACGTATCAGTATTTGACGAAACTTGGTTTGAGTTAGACAAGTTAATACAATACACATTGATTTTTCAGATAAACTGCTACATAAGCGAATGTCACCATGTGCTGCAAGAATTGAGAGCCTGAAGTTATTGTGTGAAATACAACACGCAATATGTTATTCTTGTAAAGTTTGAAATTAGCATCTTGCACTTTAGATAAGCTGTCTGTGTACCTTATTATACGAATATTATTTAGAACTATATTAACATATATACAATGTTTTCATGTTTTTAATCAAATAAATACAGGGTAGAAAAGCCATCAATTTAGTTTGAGCTTTCGTTTAATCAATCATTAAAGCATTATTAACGATCTGTGTCCAGACTTTTAAGGACTTCAAGAGGAGTTAAGAAGAGCTGCAATCAACTCTAGCCTACGCAATCGTAATACAACAATTTCGTTTAGTGAGTATAAAAGCAGAACAGTTTCTACATTGATCATGCACATCCGTAATTTTCGAATGTAATTCTCCATAAATTTTTAATGTTAAATTTAAAAAAATGTCGATTAAAAATAATATAATACCAAGCTTGTGACCAGCTAGGTTAACATTCATATTTTGGCATTTCCTAGTTATCCAAAGTTTCGAAAATTCGTGTTAACATGGTACGAGCAAACGATTTGATCAATAAACGGAAATTGAAGTGTAACCGAGTTATAATCTGCTAATATTCGACTAACTGTCAACTAGTGGATGCTGGTTGCGTTTTTCAAACGGCGACCGTAAAATTTTCCGTATCGGTGTTAAAAATATTAGATGGTAAATAAAACACAATATTAAATTAAAAAAGTGGGAGATTTATGATACGGTTGTAAATAAATATTTTTAACTACTTAGAAATTAGAAAAAATCTTGACAGTTTTTGTACCAAAATCGAAAATTGAAAACAAATTCGATATTGAGATTTGCTGTTCCCACGTTTCCTTATCACGGTTTTCAAACATGTTCGAGTTGTACGCTCAGCTCTAGCAAATCAAGATCTAAACCAAAAAATAGCGGCTCTATATTGATGATACATTCGTCAACAAAGAACGCGAAAGATAGGAAACATTTCATAGTTCCATCAATGACGTGGATCTAAAAATCCAGGTTAAATGTAATTAAATTCAAGGAAATAACACCCTTTTGGACCGTCTTTCAGGAAAGACAACAACATTATGAAATCTGTGGCCTATCTAAAGCAAAAGGACTAGGATGTGCTTTTAAGGTACTAATCTGGGCAGCTTCTTTGGTATTTACGTAAGCAGCAAAATGACTGTCCAACGATGCTGAGCACTATGTCGCGAAGCTACTAACAAAACGCAAGCAGAATAATAAGCTACTTGTCGACTTTGAGATCATGGGTGTACTTAGAGTTTGTTTCATTGCCAATTGTATTAATTAAAATAACTTCAATTGGAAACGGAACTGCATGACGAGTTTTGGTTTCTATACACTATGCCAAAGACACTTTCGACGGATTGAACCAAATCTTGAATAACGCTCTGCTTCTTATTAATGCTTCTCGGGGATAAGACACCTTGAATTTGCCCAACAAACTGTGCCCAAAATTGAGCACCTGATTTGATTTTTGGAAAAACACCAAAAAACCTTGAATTATGATGAAGAAACACAGTAAGAGGATGAAAAATCAAACTCACAATTCCAGCAAATATTAATTACTAATGAGGGATTTAGATCTAGTTGAACACATTTCGCAAACATAAGCTTGGATCTTCAGAGAGAGAAAGTTTTTTAAGTGCATGATATCTTATAAAAACGATTCAAGCTGAATCGGTCGAAATGACGAAGGCTGGTAGGAATGCGATCATACAGGTGGATGGATCAAATGTATCATCAATCTGGCGTCCCGTTTAGCAGCAGATTATTATTAACGTGCATAAACCCTGGTGCGCACGCCGATTAGGCAAGCTGGCTTATTGTACACCTGATGTTGGTCGAACCAGCACACAGGCTAAACAATTCAGGGATTATATTAGATGCAGAGTGTTTGAAATGATAAAGAGTTTGTCTGTCTATAACAGAAAACATAGAATTGGTCAGGTAAATGTAATGACCCACGCCGTCGGTCAGAGGATGCTTCTGATTACCAAATATTCTGCTGATACCGATTCATAGCAAACTTTCTTTTGATTGGTATCTAACTTATGCAACAATCTTGCTATATCGCTTTTAGTCGTCAACAATGGCAAATTCTTACCAGGTTTTTAAAGTGATATATTTTGTTTACCTAGATGAAAATTAGGTCATCAGAGAGCAAAACAGTGTGATAGTGATAGACAAAGTTCGAATTTAACCAAATTGCCTTAAAGGATTTGCACAACGAACCACGTTGTTCGGAACATAAATCTTACTAGGATTCTGCTTCAAGCCTTAAAACAAATAAATGATTAGTTTTATTGTTAATCGCATCTCTCGCATTTGCACACCGCAATCGTTTCTTCATTGTTTACTAAGACCAGTCATCTCACGTATTGTCTTGTAAATATTTTGGTGGGCTTGAACGCGTCACTCAACCGTTGGATAGACACATTGGTGTTTATATCGTGACTGAAATCTTTGACGTTGAACTCGATTTTTCCCGGACCGAATTGTCGGTTACAGTACTCAATTTGCTTCGTTTGGAACATTAGGACAGTTCTCAATTGGCTTCGTTTGGAACATTGGGACAGTACTCAATTAGCTTCGTTTGGAACATTTAGACAGTACTCAAATTGGCAGTGCTCAATTTGCTTCGTTTGGAACATTGGGACAGTACTCAAATTGGCAGTACTCAATTTGCTTCGTTTGGAACATTGGGACAGTACTCAAATTGGCAGTGCTCAATTTGCTTCGTTTGGAACATTGGGACAGTACTCAAATTGGCAGTACTTGGAACATTTAGACAGTACTCAAATTGGCAGTGCTCAATTTGCTTCGTTTGGAACATTGGGAAAAAATGGAGAACAAGTGGTCAAAGATCCATCCAAGAAACAATGAAAAGGACCTGTTTGACGGGCAAGTCGGTGTTTCTTCATTGGTTGATAACATGTCATGCTCTGGTTCGGTAGTTAGTTCTAGCTCTCATAATCTTAGGGCTCAGTTTTTGTTGGCACAATTAGCGGAAGAACAGATGCGTCAAGAGGCTAAGTTAGAACTGTTGATAGCTGCGAATGCTACTCGAATTGCACGAGTAAGATTTGAATTGTCTATGATGAATGAGTCTATGCAACTTCCTGAAATGGTTGAGCATTTGACGAAAAAGGACTGCCTCACTTTACCTAATCATTTGAAGGATCTTGTTTCAAATGATGGTCCCGATACCACAGTTGGCCTGCTTATTGGAGCGGATGTGTTACAAGCGTATCGTGGGACTAAACAGAAAGATGGCAATTTTGAAGTGTGTCTACCTTGGAAAAGAGATTTCCATAGAATCTGCCGCAACCGTAAACAAGCAAAGTCGCGTTTACAGAGTCTGCGTTCTAGGTTTCTGCGAAATCCTGAGTTACTCCATAAATATGCAAGCGTGATGGAACCGCAATCCCTAAGAATTCCTCGATCTATGAAGCGCAAAGGTGCTCACGTAGTTCGGCCTCAGTTACATGCATTCTGTGATGCGTTGGAACTTAGGTATGAAGCCGCGATTTACATTCGATTTAGTCCTAAGTCATATTGTTGCCTACTCTGCTCGAAGTCGCGAGTTGCTCTAGTCAAGCCTGCTACTATTTCGTGTCTGGAATTAGTAGCCGCTAAGCTGGTAGTATCACTTACTACCGTACTCAAGGAAGAAATTCATTTCGAATTAGATCAAACATGCTTTTGGACTGATTTGACTGTACCGGAAGAAAATACATCATCGAACGTGGATGCTGTTATCGGAACTGGTTTTGTCACGTAAAGGGACCAGGCCAGCTAGATTGGTTGTGGTAAGGCATGGAAAACGTCTGGCTTCTAACCAATCTGGCTGAAATGGCCGGTGAATTTTGTCACATGTGTGAGGCATGGAGAACGTCTTGTGCATCGTGACATTATCTCACTTTGTTCTTAGATAATAACGTCTGGTTGCCATTATGATATAATCAGCGATGGGTAAAGATATAGGGTAGGATACCAGAGCATGTAAGTTGTCAGCCTTTGAGAAATCCGGCGCATATTTCGGGGGGCGGTGTAAGATGTACATTGAATTTATTTTATTGACAACTAACTGTTCAAATCTGCTGGTATTTTTGTATATTTTTACCATTGTTGTTTTATCGAACTACTTAAATTTATTCGTTCTTGAGCTTATATTTGTGTATCTTTATTTGGCCGTTTGCGCACTATTTGAAGTTGCAATCATTCGTGGTCATTGTTGCTGTTGAATATTCTTGTTTTTGGATTCAGTACGAAGCGGAATAATTGAGGTTTGCTATTTTTATGGTATAATTATTTCGCTTCAATAGTACCATACTCATCTCACGTATTGTCTTGTCAATATTTTGGTGGGCTTGGACGCGCCACTCAACCGTTGGATAGACACATTGGTGTTTATATCGTGACTGAAATCTTTGACGTTGAACTCAATTTTCCCCGGACCGAATTGTCGGTTACAGTAAACCTTGAATAACGAATATAAGACAAATTTCAATAGCGTATCAAATGAACTTTTGTTGTTGGTGGTGGCTAAAGCCACTCGCGTTAACGCACAGAATTGTGTAAACCTGCAAGGGTTATTTCAAGCACAGGTTGCAGTGCGATTTTCCGCAGCCGGATAAAAGAAACACTTTTTGTTTCCGCTACAAATCATATTAATTTTATCTAACTAAAGGTGGATCATGACATCCAGCTTGCAATAGTGTGCTCAAGTAAAATCCTGAGGGAATATAGATTTTCATCTATCGACGAAATACCACAATAAATATGTTTCTCGTCCCATAAAGTGAATAAGCCATTTCTTTCTCCACGAAAAAGTTAATTTTTCTCACGACAGATGATTATTCCCACAGTTACTATTTACATCAACTACGGGAGAACCCAAATTACAGGTATCGCTAAGCGTCTTTTGTCCAAAATGGTCCTGTTTGCGGATGACATGAAAATTTGGACGACAATAAGTTCTGCAGACGATTGTGAGAAACTGCAAACGGATTTGGACAGCATGTCGAATTAGGCGGCCATGAATGACATGTCATTCAACACACAGAAATGTAAGATGCTCCATCTTGGCATGAATAAAAACGTTTTTAACCATAAATCTTTGAATTTGAATTTGACTTTGTGACAGTGTCGTTTAAATAAATAACCGTGTTGCCCAAAATGGTATCTGAAATAGACAAATTAGAAAGTACTAAATGTAACACAACTAGATTCATTAAAGTCAACTTCCCGATAAATCATCTTGCAACAAGGTCGCAGACTATAGTAAATACGAGAAAGCTAGAAAAATGACAACCTATAACCAATTTCTATGAACATGTAATATCATGAAACAAAAATGAAAAGACCAGCGTTTTCATGTCAGAACCCTAATCGACTCAAATCAATAAATCCGAGACAAGTTCACATCCCAGTTGTAGCACTTTATGGCGCTAAGTGTCACGGGGTCGTTGATACTATGAGAAATCGTTTCTCCAAAAATTTTTACCACAAGTTTACTATTGCTATGATAGTATCAACGCATCCATCAAGACACCATTTTCAGCGTAATTCTAAGTCTACTTCACCCAAATTCCTAGAGGATCATGAGGATTCACATGAGAGATAACAAAAACCACGTGGGGCTTAGCAACACAAATGGAGAACTCATCATTATGACAAGATGCTAAAATTATTAACAAGAACAGATAAAGCTCTAAACATCATAGAGTAATCAAACACTTTATCATTGATGATAAAATCTATCTAAACAATGTGATGTTGAATGCCACTTGGATGGCGCTAGAACCAGAGAAAGAAAACCAGCTTGATCAACGTAAAATCGATTGAAAATCAAGATTTATTTTCCTGAAGGTCAGAGGAAGATATTGTACAAATGCGAGTTATAAAGCTAACTTTAAAAAAGATGGAAGAATGAGCCAGAGCGGTAGAGAAAAACAAAATTCAACGCATAAACAATAGTTCATTTTAATGAGAAAGTTTCACCCTAGGTACCAAAAAGAAGACGTTGAGCTTTCTAAAGCATTTCCAAACCGACACAACCACCGACATTTTGACACAATTAACCCGTAAAAGATCAATTCTCACGACACCAGTTCAGCAGCTAAGTAACTAGAAAACCATAAATCTTCGAAGAAATGCCAGGCGAGGGGTGCTAATAGACTCTTTGCAGAAGATGCCAGGGTAAAGTGGCATTTCAATTTCGGAAAAAGCTTCTGACAGCGCGCAAGTTTCACATATCGCACGAGTACTTTCATTTGCAGTAAATACTGCGGAAAAGACTGTTTATCTCGAATCGCACTGTTTATCCATACGAAATGATAGCGAAGTAAATCAAGTGTTGACGTCGACTGAAGGAGTTTAATGAAAATTTCAAATCGCGGAGTCCATCGTGTTTGCTATTTATTAATGATAATTTTTTGTCAGGCCTTTGAGGCTAATTTCCAACAAAAAGCAACAAGTGAGAAGTTGAATAAATATAAATTAATAGAAATGATTAATTTTACACAAAGCGGCGCATATTAGTCTCTTGGCAATTTGTCGTTTCTTTCGTGTCCAATAGTCATTTTGAACCAGTAATATAATTCATGCATGCAAAGCATTAAACAAATTTTTTCACCGACAATGCTATAAATCATCATAATCTGCTTAAACCGAAACTCGAAAATCGTGCCATTTCTTCAACATTTCATTTTGTCAAGAAATTTCAACGAACTGAAAATCTGGAACTAATTTTGGTAGGCAAAATGCTTCTTTTTCGGATAAAAGAAATATTCATTCAAAATTATAATCAGCAATTTAGTTTCTTGAGATAAACAATATTCTACATTTGATTTTTTTATTCAGGTTTGCAGTGTCAGCGGAGCTAGTTTAGGGTAAAATGCATCATTTAATAAAGAGAATCGTTGAGATCAAATTTCGCATGTATTCAAAACAAAAAATAAATAGCATTACAAAATTGGCGTTTTGAATTAACGGTTATACGAAATTACCTTTACTTCTGGTGTGGCGCACTATCATTCATCCTATGTTATAAACTGGTTAAAAAGTAGTTGAGGTCACAAATGCGATTATGCTATTTTTCTTACAAGTTTAAGGCATGCATATTATAAATGATTAGGGAAATAGTTTGCATTTTGGCTCTTTCATTCAGTCAAGTTTATTCGAAAGTTCTAATCTCTAACAAAAAATGATTATTTGTTTGCATTTCCATCACACACCCTACGACCGGTTTCATGCTGTTTGCACTAAGCTGGTAAGGACAGTATGACCCGGATCCGCATGCGCTTGAAACAGTGGAATAATTGTAACCAAGTTTCGCTTGTTTGCCACTGTTGGATATCTTTAAGTTTATTGTTTAATTTTATTGGGATGTTGTCATCAATCACACACTAATTCTTTGAAGAATTGCGTAAGTTAAGGTGCGATTTGTCCTTTTCGGAATCAAGAGATGATGGGGTGAACAAATCAAATCGGGTGAGTTTTCGACTTGATTTGATTTTGGGCATTCTTCAATTGTGTTTTCGCTTGAGTGACTAATCTTGCAAATTCAACTATTGCTGCGCTTAGCATCAAATTAAATTTACGCAGTTTGAAAGTGTATTCGATATATTTGGGAGCATTCATTCCAACTAATTTTACCCAGACCTAACTGAGCGAGAATTCAATATCATATTTTAAGACACGTTAAATATTAATGGTTTGCTATGGGAACGTAATGTTCAATCGAATATGAAAAATGTGTTGATTATTGTTTCAATCGGTGTTCAGCATGAGTAGACTTCTCAAATTTGCGGCACACTCGTATTCCAATCTACTTAACAGGAATTTTGATTCAAAAGTGCTGATGTCAACTACCACGTTAAAATTTATATTAATTTCTCGGTAAAATGACATTTTTTCTTATATTGGTGAGGCATCCTCCCAGATTCTTAAAACAACATCCTGTTTATCGCTTTGGTAAAAATCGTCTAGGAGCTATTCTTCTCGCCGATATTGGCTCGATTTCAAGTGCCCAGGTGTCTTTTTACAACAAACAAAATGGTCATGCCAAAACTCTATGATATTTAAATTGCAACCAGATGCTCAATCAAGAAGAAGAAGTTTATCCAAGATACCTTATTAGGAATATGCAAAATGCCAATGTAATACGTCACCATCGACACTGAAACTGAAATACCATCGTACTCATCCAGAATGAAAATTTTCTACTTAGGCCATGGTTGTAATTTTCGACAAGTTTTATTAAAAAACCTGATAGCTGGATTAATTGTTGTCATGGTTAGTAATATTTGAACTATTATTCTTATATTCCTCAGCCAATTGACATTAATTATTTACGAATCTTACTGAGAAAATAAGTGAGATTGTATATTTATCAGTGATCGAATTTACCGGGAATTATGTTACTCAGCGAATTAAAACTCATTCTTTAATGCACGACAGAATTTATTTGAGCATTATTCATTCCATCCGAACAAATTTGTAAGCAGAGTAGTCTGCTGGGAATTGATCTTGAAATTCCGAAGGATTACAACCGAGACAGATTTTGTCCAACATTATATACGTCTGCCATAGAGGGCTGTGTGTACGGCGGTTAAGGCAATCATTAGAAAAACATAAAAATTTATTGCTTTCCACTTTGACTCTTTCGACACACAACTATTCAAAATAAATTAATCTCGTAAAAAAAGTAGTTGGACCGATCAGCGTGCTTATACCTTTCGAAGGATTAAATAAACGTTTAAAATAGGCTAGTACCTTGGGCAATATACGAAATGAGTTTTGTTTAATTTATCTACCATGCACTATGGTGAATATTTCCACCCAGTAAAGACCAATTTTTCAAACAAAATTGCGTCCCATCTGATAAAATACACAATGACATATGGTAGAGCTTGTCAACCGTCGTTTCATGCAAGATTACGTCAAGATATGTTAATTATTGATTAGCCGTTCAGTCAACGTTCTATTAAAGCAGACATGATCGCCAAAAATTTTTTGCTTTGTGGCTTGCGTGGAGTAGATCACAAGGTTGATCGGGATGTCATGACTATATACAGTCATTAAATTCTAACAATTTTGGGTGACAGAAGTTTTTGTTGTATTTTCTTTATTAAATAAATTGTAAGATAATAATTTGTAGCTCCATGGTAATAAATGTAATTCCATTATTGTTTTGTAGGTTGATATCACATAGAATTCCAGTTATTTATTTTAATTGAGCAGCGTTTGGAATTGTATTAATATGCCACAATATTCATGGTAATTCAAGATGTTTAATGGTTTAAAGAGCAACAAGCTTATTAATAACCATATTATGGTAATAATTAAAAATTGTACGTGTATATAAACGAAATTAGCAGTTAGATTAAACAGTATATAATTAGACGGGAAACGAAGTATTCAATAAAAATTCCTCTAATTTCGTTTTAAAGTCGTGCAAGCTAGTAGAGTGAGCAACGGTAGAAGGTAAATTGTTCCAAGTATAACTGACAGGGACAGAATAAAAATAGCTTATACAGTGTAGGCGGGAATGGGGTACCATCAGCGTATATTCATATGTTCGATAAAGTGTCGTATCCCTACGCGTGAATAAATCCTGTGGTTTGGGGTAAGGGATATTTTGTAAATTAGTGTAAGGTCTCCTCTGGTTCGTTGATAGGGAAAGTCAAACAGATTCAGGTGAGCTATACTTTCTTTATAAAGCTTGTTTCGAATGCTGAGAACTAGTTTTGGTGTGCGGTGATAAATTCGCTGCATGAGGTTTACGTCTTTCTTGAGCCACAGAGACCATGAACGCAAAGCGTATTATATGATTGGCCTCAAGTATTTATTGAACATACTTGTGAATATCTTAAGCGAATATTTCCTAAGTACACGTTTGAGTAGATTAAGAACACGTGTTACTTTTTAAAGGCAGTTTTACATTGAAGTGAGGTTTAGAAACTGACGAATATCTACATACTCAAATCGTTTTCTTCACTGCAATTTTCAATTACATGCAAACATATGTGGTACGTGAACTCTACTCGATTCCCCACGTTCATTAACCTGCATTTTTGAAATTAAACGGCAGTTTGTTCTTCAGAGGCCAGTTGTGAAGCGTATCAAATCTTTTTGTAATAGCAAACATTCTTCAGGGCTACGGATGCAACTTTATATTAATTTGTCGTCCGTAAAGAACGAAATGTTACATCAAACAAGATCCGGTGGTTTATTCCCATTAACCAGAAAGAGGTTCGAACCAAGGGCTTAACCTCGGGAACTTACATATTTGCTACGATTTGTTTTGATAAATCACTGTCAACACGTACGCGGTAGTGCAATTTTTTAGGTATTCATTAGGCCAACACCGCTCAACAAAACTAGTTCTCAGCATCCGAAACAAACAATATAAAGAAAGAATAGCTCAGTTGAATCTGTTCGATTTTCCCTATCGACGAATCAGAGGAGACCTTATCTTGCTTTACAAAACATTCCATACCCCGAACCATCCCTTACAGGATTCAATCACGCAAAGGGATACGAGGAATTATCGGACTGATGAATATGTGCTGGTCGTACCTCATTCCCGCCTGAACTGTAGAAGGTATTTTTACTCTGTCCGTGTCTGTTTTACTTGGAACAGTTTACTTTCAACTGTTGCTCACGCCACTAGCTTGCATGACTTTAAAACGAAATTAGACGAATTTTTATTGCATCATTCGTTTCCAGAACACTTATATAGTGTTTAATCTATGTTCTTATATTGTTTATACACTTAAATTTCAATTTTTACCATCCTATGGTTGTTGTTAAGCTTGTTGCTTTTTAGACCATTAAAAACCTTGAATTACCTTGAATTGAACAACACTAACGGTAATAGCCAGCTTTTCAAGCTTTTACAGTAGTAAAATATGTTAACACAATCAAGTGCTTTTGAGATATCTAGATAACAGAGATGAATTGCTTTCCCTTTATCAACCGCTTGTGTCCAATCATTCAGGTTATCATTAAATTTGTTAAACAAGAAATGTTCCGTATAAATGCATGCTGTTTTCTCGAAAGCAACCGATTATTTTTGATATGTTTTATTTGATCATCAACAATGAAACTTTCAAGTAATGTCTAAATCAACTGTAACACAGTAACGGGTCAGTAATTAGAAAAATCGGAGCGATTTCCACCTTTATAAATACGAGAAATTATTCCGCGTTTCAATCTGTATGAATCACTCCATTTGCCAGTGTTTGTTTGAACAGGTATGTGAGTGAAACAAAATATTCATTTGCATGCTTTTCCGTCATTCACACCCCACGACCGGTTTCGTGCTGTTTGCACTCATCAGGTAGGGACAGTAAGATCAGGATCCGCATGCGCTTGAAACAGTGGAAGAATGGTAAACAAGGAGCGCTTGTATGTGAGTGGTTTGTATAGCAAATGCTTGCTTCAATATTATTTATTCTGTCGTGTCCAGGAGACTTTCCGGTTTTAAGATTAAATAAACCTTGAGGGACGCGTTTTGACGTTACATTTATTTCACTCATGGTAACCATGATTGAAGTGGCTCGATTTGGGACGTAAATGGCGTATTTTCTCTGGCTGAATAAAGATGAATAAAGCATGGCTAATGTTTTAGCAGTTTCTGATGCGGTTGTTGTTGGTCCAGCTGACGTGTTGACGGACGCAACTCATGGTTTCATCTTAGTTTGATAGTTAACAACACGATAGAGGATTTTGGGGTTGAACTCCATCAGGCATGATATCCGTTTTCGATAGTAAATCTTGAATTTGGTGACAAAATTGATAAATTTGTTCCCCAGTATACTGAATATTTCCCAATTCTCTGATGACGGGTTTTTCCGATGCAGTCGCGTAGCAACTTTTCGAACCTTTAATCACTTACGAGTTTGGCTTATTAGTTTTAATTTGAGGTTTTTTCTTGAGGAGAAATGTGGAGCTCACTTCGATTGAAATTTTGAGATGAGACATTAAAAAATACCCAAAACGCATGTGCGTTGCTGGTTTTTGGTTAGCTGGTAATTGCGTCTCGATGAGCATCACTCAAATCAAGAATGTTGATCCGTTAAACTGTTATACATGCATCATTTTTCCTTACAGCTTTAAACAGTCTAACTGAATGAGGACGCGATCAACAACATTTGACGATTCAAAGCGAATTGATATTACACAAGTACTGACTGGGTAATGTGTACAGAGAGGCTAATGATCGCATTCAAATAAACAATCTATTTTGAAAATCGACTGTAATATTTTTGAGGCCGATCGGTGTCATGGTGTTTTCATCATTGTATGATTTTATATTTGTATATATTTATGTTTTTATCTATCGTACATATTTCGTCATTGCTTTGCTATAATGCGTACATGTAAATATGTACACAGTTTGAATATATTATGCACGCCGCTCATGCGTTCTGTTTTGGGACAAGCGTATCGTGTGTGATTGTTTTGGATCCGTATGCCGTTTTACGCTGAGTAGCGTGTTCGTTTTTATTGGGTACAATAATCGGAAGGGGTACGTTGTTATTGGTGAAATATCCGTTGGATCAACTACTAATGTATCTTATCCTTGAGGTGCATCAGGACCGAACAGATAATTTTTAATTTCTTAGCTTTTACGCATATGGACGCCTGGTGAAAGATTCTACTTTTCGCTTTAGATGTGCCTTTGACATAAGGTATAAAAACGGTATCTCACCATTTTGTCTCTGATTTTCTGAGGGGTATTTTACCATCATCAAATCTTCTTGGATATCGGTGGTTTATGAGCAGTTGTCTCGTTTCACGTTGAGATTGTTTTAAATCTGTTTTGTAGCCGACAGGTGTTTTATCTTGTGGAAAATGGAAGAAGCTATGCACCCGATGACATTTCTCGATGGAGCAGAGGTGATTTATTGAGTTCAGTTCAGTAGACACAAGACTGTAAATGGCTGATGATCCAACCAAACGTCCCGAATTAACGCAGTAAGCTGTGCAATATTCTAACGAAATCAGTAAAACATGTTTCATTCACGGATGTTTGTCTCCACGAACATTCGCACACGTAGCTTTCAAAATTATATTGGAAAAATATTATGATATAAAGACCATGCCCCCTGAAATTAAAGTTTGCTCGAATTGCAATGCTCGATCTATTGCGATGATGCTGATATACCAAACCAAATATTTGTCAAACTTGAAGATACTTACTCGTCAATTAAAGCATCTTGTTCGTTAATCTTTTACACAAAAATATTTGTATTTCATTTTTATTTCTCAATTGAACTTTGCGTGAGCGATTAAGTTTATTTTTTCTGCTTTTTCCAACCGTATTAAGAGATGTCCCAAATTTAAACGAGTTACTCTTCCTTAATTCGTTCCAATAAGTGATCAAACCTGGTGTCATAGATTTTTAGCACTTGTGCATCTCACTTTTTATATTTTTCTTCGTCACAACTGCATCCACATAAAGTAATTGAAAAATATATTTAAATTTCCGAAGTGCGGTAACGCTTCGACTTCTTGGATTTGCGATTGTTTGGTTTGTGGGATCGTAATTATGAAGTGAGTTCACGAGAGAGAGTAAGAGGAAATGCATTCTCTTAAGAACGATAGGTTGGATAACTCCACTCATTTCTCGCTCAACTAGAAAGAATATAACTCTGAACATTAAAGTGTTGTGGACTGCTGTAATTTTCATTAACACTGCATTTTGCATATAATATATTAATTACTGTCCTATAGTTTTCACTTCAGTTTTTCAGATTAGACGTGGAATTTTATTGTGAGTTTCAGATGAGCGTGGTTTCAATTTTATCTGACTCAAGTCGGAGAAAGATTTAAGTTCAGAATTAGTGTTCGTAAGATTTATGACCAGATATTCGCTAGGAAAATCAACGAAGACACTCTTAATTGTCATACAAATTACTGTTGAACGGTTGAAAATATTGCTAGGCGTTTGGGTTACAAAGATATGATTGGACATATGGTATTTGTGAAGGAGTATGTTTTCAGAATTTGAATTTTCGCAATATTTAGGATGGTCTTCTAAGAAAGATACCGCTTAGTTACTGAATAATTAGAGTTGGTATAGCCCAGCCTAGATGTAAATGCACTAACGCGAAATAAATTAAACAAATCACTGCAATTTATTTGAAGAATATATAAATATACAAGGTGTTATTATAGAAGTACCGTTAATAAAATATAAGTAAAGTATTTTTCGTCGAAAATTTGGGAATAAGTTTGTAGATTACCAATATTTTATAGAAGGCGCAGAGTTCAATAACGAATATACATTTCATTTTGATTATTCACTACGGCCCTACATCTAAGGAAGTAGTAAAGTAGACCGCTAAATAGCGTCGGATCAATATTCCGGGGCACAAGTTAAAGTATTTCGACCATAACTTCGAATAGCTTTGTTTGGATGATATATATATATATATATCTTATATTATAATATACATAGACATTTCAAACGATGCTGTTAAACATTGATATACATGAAAACAAATTTACCAAATAAAATAATCGAGTAATTTTTCGTGCTTGTCATGCCACATATGCTCATAGTGCCAATGATAATCGCTAGGCTCATTCACACATATCACTGACGGTTATATGGTTTAACACAGTGGAATATTGCAAGCCCTGATAAGTTTTGTTCCAACCGTGGACCACAACATCTCCACTTCATGGTTTGTGAAAATATCACATCGTGCACACTTTAAGCAACCTTGCAAATTTGTTGAGTCTTCATCTCAAACCCATCAGGATAAACCCAGACTGTTGAGGGTTAACTTCGAAAATGAGCGTGACCTGGAAAACGTACTACTAAATTCTTACCTACTTGGGTCTAACAATTCACTGAATATTCGTATTCATGTTGATATTCCATGGTCCGTAAGGAGGAACAATACATACGACAAAAGAAAGATATCTAATCGCAATCTCATCATCCTCGGAGTTCCAGAACTGGCAGGCAATCCTGAGGCTAACGAGCTGGGTTGAGCATGACTAAAGGCAATGGAGTTTTCTGGCTGATACCATTTTCGTCGAAAAGGCCGTTGTCGTGGATACATTTAGACTGCCTTCCTCAGCAAACTACAAAGGTGATGGGCCACGTCCATTGAAAATAAACTTCCTAATGAGTACTATGGTTGATACTGTACGTTCCAACTGGAAATGCTGGTAACACAAAATCCCAAAAGGTGTAATCCTTAGCGATCACATAAACACTGATATAAATGCAGGCCATTCTGCATTAAATACTGTCAGGATTGATGAAGCCCTATCAACTGAACCAAGAAATGAATCTTCAGCTGGAACACAAAATCAGCAATCGAACGCAAAGCAACCCAAAATGACTTCCGAGAGTGGACTAAAGCCAGATAAATAAATCTTTTCTGGCCAAAATGAGGACTCGATTTGCGCCCTTCAACCTGAAACGACCGACATGCTACTTAACTTGTCAAAAAACAGAACAGTGCCGACTCTTCCAGAGTCGGCGTGTCAATGACGGTTGTCTCAGAGTATGCCATCACACGACACCATCCATCTTTGCTTACCAAAACTGTTCGTGGATGCCTCTATACCAATGCCCAATGCTTGATTAACAAATTTGCCGAACTTGTCGCTCGGTTTGAGACTAAACGACCTCAGCTAATTGCCATTACCGAAACTTGGCTGAGCCCGGAAATCCACGATTGTGAGTTAGAGATTGCTGGCATGTCACTGCTCCGCCGAGACCGTGCGTCACGTGGAGGAGGTGTGGCACTCTATTATGATCAGAGACTCAAGTGCAAAGAACTGACGGATTCCGACTTGGTTCTTCAGGACACGCTATGGTGTTTGTTGACAACGACTACAGGCGATGATTGCACAATCGGCGTAATTTATCGCCCACCAGCAGCCCCGGAAGTGTATAATACGAATCTACTCGACAAGCTACGCTTGATTGCCTCGAGATATCATACGAGAATCTTGATCATGGGAGACTTCAATCTGCCTAACTTGCTGAAGACTAACAGAATTTCACAGACCTCCACTGCTGCCAACTTCCAGCAGATGTTTGACGAAATTTCCTTGTATAATCACGTTGAAAGCAATACAAGATACAGAGAGAGAGATATGCCTTCAATGCTCGATCTTATCTTGACAACTAAAGAAGACTCCGTCGAAAACATTACCTACGATTGTCCGCTAGGTTCGAACGACCATTTGGTCTTGAATTTTTACTACCTATGTCGAGCAGAGCGATCAAACGATACAACAAAAATCATCAGAAATGTGCCTATCTAAATTATCAAACACCCTAAGTTTGATTACCGATTGGCAAATTGAAGGCATAGGAGTAAAAGAGCGGTGGTGTAGCATTTTGACCAAGCTTGACCGGAAATCAACTCAAACTCAGAATTCGTACCAAAACAGTGTGGAAACGCACTCAAATTTAAAATCCGCAGTCGCACTCGGAAATGGATTAAACTGGGAAATATGGCCTGGAGAAACCATCGTCGGTTAACCACCGATGCCACATGTGAGACCTTTAAAAAAAAGAAATTAGGTCAATAAACTTATTGCTAAAGACAAAATACAGTATCAAGCTGTCATAATGTCTAAAATGAAACGGAATCCCAAGCTTCTTTACCAGATTGTGAACAAGCAGTGTTCAGTGAAACCAGGAGTTGCGGCCTTGCGGACGCCTTCTGGAATGACAACAAATGCAGCTGACACCGCGGATGCTTTGGTAAATTAATATGCTACAGTATTTTGTCTAAAGGAAAGTGTGGATATACAAATAGATCCAGAAATAACGCATCCTAAACCATTGGACACAATAACCATCACCAAAGAAGAGGTGCTGGGAACTCTACTATCGTCAAATCCCAGAAAATCCACTGGTTGTGATAAAAATTACCCCGAATATACTTAAGCATTGTGCACAATTTCTATGCGGACCTCTAACCCAGTTATTCTGCGAATCGCTGTCGCAACGTGTCATACCGACTGAATGGAAATCTGGTATAATCTCCCCGATTTTCAAAGGAGGGGTGCGTTCTGAGCCCCCAAATTACAGACCTGTTACTTTGTTGTACGCCGTATCCAAGGTACTCGAATGGATCGTGGCAAACAAACTGAGCAAAAACCTTGAGAAAAATAAACTTTTTTCGGGAGCGCAACACGGTTTTAGAAGGGGATACTCCAGCCTTACTAACCTCCTCCTTACCCTTGACGACTGAAATCGAGCAGTAGATGCTGGGGATACCATCCATGTATGTTACCTCGATATGTTGAAAGCATTTGACCATGTAAACCACAGTATTCTCTTGCAGAAGCTGGAACGTTGTGGTATCACTGGCAGTCTGTTAGCATGGTTAGAAAATTACCTGACTGATCGGCTTGTTCAAGTCACTGTGGACGGTGCTCTATCGAAGTCGGTAGCCGTGACAAGTGGAGTGCCTCAAGGATCCGTCCTCGGACCAATCCTCTTCGCGCTTTATGCTAATGAGATACCGGCTCTTATCAAATGCAAGATCTTACTGACGATATAAAAGTGTGGTCGAAGATAAGTAAGTCGGAAGACTGCGAACTGCTCCAGAAGGATCTGGTTTGGTCTCTAAAAATCGCAGATTTTTCAATTTCCAAAAGTGTCACACGTTAAACATTGGCAAATATGTGGAGTACCAGTATTTTCTTGGAACACACAGCCTCTCGTGGACCATGGAACAAAAGGACTTGGGTGTGTTAATAAGCAACACCCTAGGGATGTCGAGCCACTGCAACTACGTCTATCGCAAAACATCGCAGAAATTGTCACTCCCAAAGAGAATTTTCGGTAGGTTCTCAAAACAGACAATTCCCTGTATTATAAATACGTACATCAGGCCCACGATGGAATATGCGGTTCAAGCATGGTCGCCATGGCTTAAAAAAGATGTTGCGACTTTGCAACGAATATATCATCGAACTACCAAACTTGTCACTGAACTCAGCCGGAAACCCTACAATGAGCGAATCAAAACGCTAAATTTATTTGATTATCCACGTCGTCGTCTCCGAGGGGATTTGATTCCAGTTTACAATTTTTTGAATACCGAAAATCACCCTTTACAATGCTTATTAAATCTACGGAGCTCGCATAATACAAGAGCTCACACATGTACTCTAACTGTCCCTCACTCGAGACTCAATTGCAGACGACATTTTTTGCAGTGCGAGTTTTACTTGGAACAATTTGCCAGATAATGTTGTAAACTCACCAAATCATCAAACTTTCAAAAGTAGCCTTGATGCCTTTTTGACCCTAAAACCGTGCATCGAAGAAAACTATACATCTTAACACCATGCACCTACATTTATATCCCACCAATCGAAAACAATTTCTGCCCTCTGGATATTTACTTGATTCTTGAAATGCTAAGTAAGCGATCTAATCCCATTTTCGCTTGTTATATTATTCGGTGTTGCCATATTATTCTGTGGTTTTTTGTAAAGCTTTATGCTTTTTAGACCATTAAAATTAAATGGAATTGAATTGAATTGAACTAGAATATTCATTTGTAAACTGCTGATTCTCATCTAAGTTTCCGAAGTTGATTGAATGTGATCACATAGCAAACCAAATTTATGTGTAAATCATTAGCGGTTTTAAATTTAACGATACATTGGAAAAATATGTTACATGTTATGTATAGTGAAATTCGAATTTCCATAGTGATCACGAAGTTTATATCAAAATTGTCTAACATTTTGTCCCGCATAATCCCATTTGGAGACAAGAACATGCGCTATTGTATTATCAAATCAAACGATATACTCCATGGTCAGGTTATAAAATCATATTCATCAATATTTCCCAGAGTTTAATTTAAATTATTTCGGTTTTGAAAGAAAGCTGTTGTGTAATAAGCAAGATAATTATAGAAAAATATTTACAAGAATAACATCATCTTTTCAGATTGTAGCAACGCAAAGAATATTTCCATCAGATGCATCTTTAAGCTTTTTATTACTATTTGCAAGGTCTGAAATTGGCATATTTGTAATATATTTTTGCTCCTTCAGCAAATGGCTTCTTTTAAACAGCACAGGCTGATGTCTGAGTTTTTTCAACTGCATAGCAATTGTTCCAGAGCCGTTGTATTTCAACGATTCTGAGAATTGATATGTCTCGTTTGTGTTGTTTTCTGGAAACCCAGACGACTTAGATCTTGCTCGTCTATTCGGGAACCTTTCCTCAGTAGAATGAAGGTTGGTCACAGAGGAACTCTGAAGCGAAAATTTCGTCGAAGTACTGCTGTATTCTCGGGGATATGCAGCTCTAAAATATCAATGAATTAGAAATACAAGGTTACAAGAACATGGTTGCATGTAAAAAAAAAATAATTTATAATTTTGCAACTAAAAGACTGTACTAAACATATAAAACATCTTTCAACAATACCCTTCCATAACTTGATCACCACCATCGCTTCACGAAAGCGATAAAATAATAAATATTTAACAGAAAATTAATAAATTAGTCAATATAACGACAGGTTTTCAGTTCACAAAATAAATCTTTGCAGAATGTTATAAATCTTCTGATTTGTTCATCGGCTCTTGCTGCTCTCAAATAATCCAATAATCCGCCTCAATGCACATAAATTCCAGCGTTTTAATCACAGAATTTGGGAAAAAACATTCTTCATGAAAATTCTGGAACCACCCATGTTTTAGATCCCCCAGACCGCAACTGTCGATGTTGCATTTTTAATTGAATTAGTGGCTAATCTAAGAAAGTTGTTGTTTTATTTATCGTGCAAAATTAACATTTATTAATACATTCTTCAACAGTTTTAAGCGCATGCGTATCCTGAACCTGAAGAGTGCAAACTGCCTGAAACCCGCCGTGGGGTTCCGGTGTTTGAAATGCATGTAAAAGTGAAATTTTTAAAGCTGATTTTATTTCATAGAAATGATACAGGGATCAGGTCAGAACAATGAATGCGTAATAATCAAATGTAACATAAATAATAATATTTCAATAAATTTTTAAAGCAAATTTTACAAACCGTTTCTGATCTTATTTATTTTCCTTCATTCCAACTATCTCATGCTCATGGAATTATTCACATATGCATGCTTTTGAACACAATATATGGCACTAAAAATACCTAATCTTTGCAATTTGTCTATGACATGTTTGGTGGGCGAATGAGATATTGTTGTTCAGAGGATCGTTACTGAAAATCAATAAATACAACCTTACTGATATTAACATTCGTGCAACTGATTAATTGTTTTCAGATTCGTAGCTAATTTACCTAACGATTTAACACAAGCGGAATCGCGAGACTCGAGTCTAAATGATAGCAGAAAATGCTATAAAATATGTTTGAGCGTTTACAACTGTTAACTACTGTTTCGTTAACCAAATGATTTGCAGATTTAGAGGAAATTGGAACAAGTTTGAAACAGTTGCAACACGATATTTTCACACGAATTACTGAAACGATTTCGCGTAAATTGCTTCCTGCTCCAACAAAATCAGAAACCAAAATTTTGATTGTTTTTGAGCCGTAATAACTTTAATGTCTAAGACAAAATGTTAAAGACATTATTTAAATTGTTGTTCAAGTAGAATTTATTTTCAGGTTTCATGTTCCATCTAGACAAAACTAAACCTTGTCCTGTCTTCACACAAACGCTTCAACATGCTGCTAATAACGGCAGTAGATTTACACTTAACTACAACAAGAAATTTCAATTTTAGTAATTAATTAATTTTATCCCCCCAAAAATATGTATAATTTTTTGCGAATTTAAATTAGCAG
Source organism: Atriophallophorus winterbourni (assembly GCA_013407085.1). Classification (NCBI taxonomy): domain Eukaryota; kingdom Metazoa; phylum Platyhelminthes; class Trematoda; order Plagiorchiida; family Microphallidae; genus Atriophallophorus; species Atriophallophorus winterbourni. The sequence continues at coordinate 22,343 of JACCGJ010012451.1, forward strand.
AAATGAAAAAATGCTGCCTAAATTTTTTGTTACAAACAATTCACGAAAGTTTTACACGGAATTGACATTACATACAATTAAGCTGGATTTTCCGTTAAAAATGCCAAAAATATGAACCAGCACATTTGATGATAGAACTGTATATTTCGTGAGGATTTAAATTTAAATTCATCACGCAAAATTATTGTTCCAGGCAGATACCAATCTATAAACATAATGAAACAATATTATTTCCAGAACCACTTCTTAAATACTATTTGTTGTATACGAATTTATCACTACTCAAAAATGCGTTTACACCAAGTAAATGAGCACAAAAAATGATCACCTTGAATTTCGCTTGGTAATATATCGCGTCCCATCAATTCTCCTTCGCAAGACCCACTGGCTTCTACGCGTTAATGGATTGTGAATGCTGCTTTGATCTAGGTGGGGCGAAATAAAATGGTTTGTTCCATAGTTAAATTTATCCGCTTCTAAACGTAAATGCATGAGCCGTTGTTGTATCCAAATTGTTCGACAAAGTTTATCGGCAGTTGTGTAGACGATTTGCGAGCTGTAGGAGTTGTCACTCCGCGTTTTATTTTGATTCGTGTGCCATGAGAAATTGTCTACGTTCTTCGGTGTGATGGAAGATATGTCTGCTTGAGTAACTGCGACTGAGTTCATCTGAGTTTCCGATGGTTTCTGTTAGAAGTAAATGTAACGCAGTATGAGAATACTTTTCTACACACATTTGTAGCCACTTAAACATAACAGGGTTCAAAAGTTTAAAAAACAATTTGAGCAAATTAAATGTATAATTGTAAAAGTTATTTTAGTGATATGAGCAAAATCATTTCGATTTTACACGACCGAATATGCATCATTTTAATTACATGAAGTCGACAAGTTTAGAAAAAAAAATTGATTTCAAGCCAGTCCGAATGCCAACAAAATGCCGGCACTAATTCACCAATTTTTAAGTTAGATCTCAGGAAATCTTGATCAATATTGGGTACTTCGTCGTCAAAATACTCATTTAAAAACGGCTCTGATTACTTATATTCAGAACGTTATAGGTCTAGCATATTTAGAAATAAAACACAAGTTATCGAACAGTTGCTTCGAAAACAAAACACGAAAAATTTAAATCAAATAATTTTATATAATACCAAAACACTGTGGCTATTATATAAAAATATGATAATTATTTCATTTCCTTTGCAGATTTTCAATTTAACTATATCGTAATTTTAAAAGAATGTAATAATTTAAATTTTGATTCAGCATAATTGTTTAGTAAAAAGGTGAAGATTAGTGGTGAAGCAAAAGATTATGAGACGCTTCATCGAAATTTTATGCGCTTTATTATTAAACTCAAATAACAAACGCTATGGGTGAGGAATAAGATTATTGCGATACACATATTGTTATTAAAGGTGATCTTGTGATTAGTAGTTATAGAAATAATTAATGTCAACCGTTTCATCGGCAATCACTAAATAAGGGTCTAGATCTTGCATCTATAGTAATTAAAACATGAAAACAATGAACACTATACAAGTTTTAATAACTGAGAACCGGGTGGAAAGAAATAAAGGATGCCATGTAAAACTTTTTCTCTATGTTATTTGCTAAAGCAACTTGACAATTTATAACAAAATGTACACAAAAATAAGAAAATGTGATGGCTTTGTAAAACAGTACAAATGAGAGTGGCTGGAAATACACATAAAACGTGTACACACTATGAAGACTCGTTGCTAAACAATGCGAAACTCAATGCCTTCGAACATACCGCGATAGACACATGATGTAATGAATAGATGAAAAACAATCGAGTTATAAGTACGCACTTTTAATAACAGTAACATATTGCATAATTTTGACCAGTTTAAGGAATTCAAATAAAAAATTAAACTTTCTCCATCATGATGTATCACACAACCATTTTGTGATACCCCGTGGTTATTAATCTTTATCCAAACGCTTAAATGAAGGAAAAATACCATGGCAAAGGAAAGCAGGGATGATAACTCCTATTTATAGAGGCGGTAGCCGTTCAGACACAGCAAACTATAGACCGGTAACGTTTATTCCGGTGATCTCTAAATTAATGGAACGCATTGTGACTGCTTCGACTACGTCAGCAGGGAGGTTCTTTCAAAATGCTTGATCTGATGTAGGCCTGCCCCCCAAGGCTGCTGAGACTCGTTATTTCGTTCCACTCATGCAATGAAAGACTTCGGTCCTTTTACCGGTTTCAGTTCATAAGCATTTGAAATTCGCCGATGCTCAACAGGGTGTGTTCTTGCTCCCACGCTGTTCGGCATTTTCTTTGCTCTGCTCCTGAAGCACGCTTTTAAGACGAGAACAGAAGGCGTTTACATACGCAGGCGAAGTGATGGCAAGCTTTTCAACCTGAACCGGTTGAGAGCGCAAACCAAAGTACGGGATGTGATAATCCGTGACCTGTTGTTTGCCGACGATGCAGCCTTTATTGCTCACTCCCAAGAGAACCTACAGTCGCTAATGGACTGTTTTTCGTCGGCATGCAAAGACTTTGGTCTAACAATCCGCATGAGCAAGACCAAAGTCCTTGGTCAAGGGACTGTATCGCCGCCAATCATCACTGTTGGAAACTGTCAGCTCGAACCAGTACATCATTTCACATATCTTGGTCCAACCATTGCGGACAACCTCTCGCTAGACACGGAGATTGATAAGCGGATTGGCAGAGCAGCTGTCATTTTGTCCCGATTGAACTCTCGGTTTGGGTAACCGAAGCTGACTGCAAAGACAAAGATGATGGTATACAGCGCGTGCGTACTAATTGCTTTACTGTACGCAGTGAAACCTGGCCACCCACGCAAGACACGAACGGAAGCTGAATGCTTTCCATCTACGAAGCATCCGTCGTATCTTGAACATATCGTGGATGGACAGAGTGACTAACGCTGAAGTGCTTTCAAAAGCTGGTCTACAGAGCATGTTCACCCTATTACGTCAGCGCCGCCTGCGGTGGGCTTGGTCATGTCTATAGAATGGAAAATGGTCGTATTCCGAAAGATCTACTCTACGGTGATTTGCAAATCGGAAGTCGACCATTGGGCAGACCGCACTTGCGGTACAAAGATGTTTGCAAGAGATATGAAAGCTCTTGACATTGACCCCGCAAGCTGGGAAGAACTTGCTCTTGACCGCTCACTTTGGAGGCATTGTGTAAAGCGTCGACTGCAAGCCGGGGAGGAGCAAATACAGCTCCTGGCTGCTGAACGCAGATCACGCCGCGGCGTGCAACTGATGAAATACAACAGATTCCTGACTATCATTGCAAGCGCGGGAGAGATTTTCCTTCCCGCAATCGGATGTTTAGTCATGCAAAAGGGGGTGCAACATGAATTCACTGCGATGTGATGGCATTTATGGTGACATCGACCGACGGAGACACAACAACAACAATATCGTAACTGCGTCGAAAGAAGAAACATTTTGAAAACCAAAATATTTTGACCGCAGCACAACACGGTTTTCGAAGAGGTCGTTGTTGTTTATCTAACCTTCTTACAACGTTCGAGGATTGGACCAAGGCACTAGACGAAGGGGAGGCTGTACATGCTTGCTACATCGATATTTCCAAAGCTTTCGATAGAGTCAACCACGACATCTTAATTAAAAAGCTCGAATCCTATGGAATAACGGGAATATTGCTGAATTGGATAAGGGACTATCTTACTGATAGACACGTCCAAGTTCGTGTTGGCAGCACCTTATCTAGAAAAACAGACGTCACGAGCGGAATTCCGCAAGGCTCGGTGCTTGGACCTCTTCTATTCTTGGTGTATATGAACGATATAGTAGAGGATATTGGATGCAACTTCATACTATTTGCCGATGATATTAAAATTTGGAAACGTGTCAGGTCTGTTAATGTCTGTATGTCATTACAACGGGATCTAAGCATGTTATTTCGTTGGTCCCAGTTAAATTAGTTACCATTTAACCCTGCGAAATGTAAAATGCTGCAGCTTGGAAAATCTCTGCAACACACGTATCAGCTTGGCACGCAAGATCTCGTCTGGACCACAGCAGAAAAAGATCTGGGTATCTGGGTTTCGTTTAACCTTAAGCCTGGACAGCATTGCCGGATGGTGTGCAATAAAGCTGGCCGGATCTTGAGTCTTCTCAAAAGAATATTCCGGATTTTTACGCCCGAAACCCTACCCCGGGTAATTAACACGTATATACGTCCTGTTATGGAATATTCCATCCAAGCCTGGGCACCATGGCTGAGGAAGGATATCGAACTACTCGACAGGATTTATCATCGTGCTACAAAGTTGGTCTCCCGGTACAGAAATTTGCCTTTCACAGAGCGAATGTTAAAACTGAACCTACAAGATTTTACCCAACGGCGGATACGTAGTGACCTTATGTTGACCTTCAAAATCCTGCATTCTGTAAACCATCCCCTTAAACACTTGCTAAAGCCCAATGACCTTACTAGAACACGAACACATTCAAAGGCTTTAAGCATTCCGCATTCTCGATTGGATATACGTCGTATTTTTTTCTCCGTAAGAATTTGTTTCACTTGGAACTATTTGCCTGAAGAAATCACACGATCAGAATCTGTTGAGGTTTTCGCTTCCAAACTCGATGAGTTTATGACGAACCATGCGGTATGCGAATGTCCCTATTGATTTTTGAGATATTTTATATTTTTTATATATTTTTATATGTTCCATATACCTTGTCATCCTATGGTTATTGTCAAGCTCAATGCTTTTTCTACCATACAATTTTCTGAGTTTTGAATTCTGAGTTTAAACGACAAAAATTTAACTCAAATGAAATAGCAAATTTGCAGTATTCGTACAATTGGTTGCATATACTATTAATTTCCTTAGTATCCGTTTGCCTGGAAACAGCGGTTAGGCTATAAACATGATTATATTTTGATCAATGTTAACTGATAACTAGTTAGACGAAATTTGGAGGTAGATCAACTGAGTAAAGGTAACTTATAAATGGCTTCAAAGCATGGTTATATTTTCAAATGTACTGTTGTTATGACGTAATTTGGAACTAAACATATTAGCCTTCCTTCTAAAATGAGCAACGGTGAAGAGCTGGCAGCTGAGCCTGAGTGAAAAAATTAAAAGTGTTTTTCAATTTCGTGTTTCCAGCTAGATACTCAAATAAATTAAATGCATTTTTTACAAAAATTATTGGAAAGTTATTGCGCTTTACATAAAATTTACCTTGAAATATGTATTTTAAAATTTATTTCACCAACGTCACTTATTTATTTCGCTTAAATGTTCAAGTTTATATTTCCATCCACAAATTGACATGCCACGGTTCAAATTTCAATTAGGTCAGTACAATTTGGATTAAGTAAATTATACTATCATAAATTATGTGACGAGCCTACTTATCAAATTCCATTAAGCTATTTATTATGGCCTGTGCACGATTTTATCACAGAACGAATCAAAACGTTTTTACGAGTGAACAAGTTGCGATGGTATGCCACTGTTGAATAAGGTTGGTAATACCAAGCTGTTCAATCACATGAGCCCACACGCATGTAGACAGGGTTTAAACCTATAACCATGAAAACAGGTAAAGACAATAGAATCAGGATCCGCATGTGCTTGAAACAGTGGACAAAAGGTACACAAGTAGCCCTTGTATACCACTGTTGGAAAAGTTTGGTAAGACCAACTTGTTCAAACACACGAGCTCACAATTAAGTAGACACGGTATACAAGCGCAAATTGTTTACCATTCTTCAATTGTTTCAAGCGCATGCGTATCATGATCATACTGTTCCTACCTGATGAGTGCAAACAGCACGAAACCGGACGAGGGGTGTGTGATGGAAATGCTTGCAAATGAGTTTTATGAGAGATTTTCGAAGTCAGCTACAATAATATACAAGGTTCGGTTTTTTAATATGTACTAATTGCAAGGCACAAGTTTAACTAGTATATCCTATCTACAAGTAGTTTGACCTTCATCTGTCACGTGCATAGGGATTATAGTTCTACTACGAAGCAAATCACGAAAAAGCTTGTTAGAAGTTAATATATAAATCCGCATCATTATTAATTTTTAGCAAATTCAACAATCTCACAGCCAAAACGTGATCAGGTTTTTTCAATAAACATGAATCTCTCCTCAATGTTAAGAAATTTCATGCAATTTGAACACCGCCAAATACGTATAACAAAAACAGAGAAGGTCGACAGACGGATATAAATGACGTATTCAGTGAAACACAAAAAATTCAATCAAACAATAACAGAGTTCATTTTATTTATTCTCAAGAGAATACATCGGTAATATGATGACATCCACATCAAAAACAACCGTCTCAGAATTTGACAATCAGTAGCGAAACAGCAAACAAAAACTTGATGTAATTTTTTATGACAATAAAACCTTTTTGAGATTCTCGTTTGCACTAGAATTCGTTCAATAATATGGAAGCGTGAAGGATAACATTCACTAACGCGTGTGCCGGATTAAAAAAACAAACTGCTATTGCATAATCGGATCTCATTACAAAAAAGAATCATGAAGATATCCCAGAAGTTTAATCATAATATATCTGAACGCTTTATTGTGAGTGATGACGACCAAATTATCTACAGGCTGCGCCCTTACTCCTTTCAAAAATACATGCAATTATATTTTTGACTGACAAACGAAACCTGTTTATCCTGTCAGTATAAAATTTATCATTTGCAAAATAATTAATCTTAAAAAAATAATTTGAGCTTAGACCGTTAGGTTACAATAACAGCAACATACAAAAGATCTCCATGTAGTTGAATTGAAATGTAAAATCAATATTTCGCGTTACTTACGTTGGATTTGTTACAGTTGAGCTGTTTTTCCATATTATTTGATCAACTTTCGTAAATGTAACTTGAATTTATTTCATTAAAAATTACTGAGTTTTGATAAGTATTTTATTGAGGAGAATGTAATTTGTAGCTCACAACCTCCGCACCTACACTCTACTAGCGGTTTCTGGCTGTTTGCCATCATCCAGTTTAGAAAGTAAAATTAGGTTCAATGAACCTAGAAAAAGTGGATAAGTGGTAAACAACGTTATGCCTGAATGCCACTTTTACATAAGGTTCGTACAACGAACCACGGTGTTCAAATTCAGAATCACATACTGATTCCGGGTCAAGCACTCAAGGCGCGCATGGATGACTAAAATATATGTTGCTCACATACCCTGCACTTACACACCCATACCGGTCTCTGGCTGGTTGCATTCATCAGTTGGAGACAGTAAGATTAGGTTCAGTGAGCCTTGAAACAGTGGATAAGTGGTAAACAAAGTTATACCTGAATGCCACTGCTACATATGGTTCGTACAACGAACCACGGTGTTCAAACACAGAATCACATGGTGAATCCTAGTCAAGCACTCATGGCACGCGTGGATGACCAAAACAACGTGTTGCTCACATACCTCGCACTTATACATCACTACCGGTTTCTGGATGTTTGTCTTTATTAAGTGGAGACAGAAAGATTAGGTTCTGTGAGGCTTGAAACAGCGAATAAGCTGTGCACAAAGTTAGACTTTAAAGCCACTGTTTATGAGTTTTCATACAACGAACCAAGATGTTCAAACACAGAATCGCAAATTGATTCTAAATTAGGAATATATTTGTGGTCAAAAAAGTAAATATTATCAACGAAAATTCTCGTAAAAAATATTGTAATGCAAAAAAGTTATCCTCAAGTACACAAATATGTGCAACTTGATGCTTTAGTGCAAATACATTCACTCAATTTTTAATTATTTTGGCGATGTTATTATAGTTTTAGAATATATAATATTGGATATATATTAAATATTATAATAGAATATTTATTATTTGCTCTGTGATATCTCATACCACCACATATACTATGAGCATTTTTTACTTAAATTGATTTGATCACGCAGAGTGAATTTCTGGAATAGTAAAAGTAGACCAAATAATTTTTACGGCCAGATATTACGCGTTTGTAAAAGTGAAGGAACCTAAATAGGACATTAAAAAGTTTATATCACAATGTGCTCAAACTAATCATCATAGTTCAAACGCATTAACCATCCAACCAAAATTTTCAGACGCTTCGAATTTGCATTATAAGTATTTATAATCATTGATACCTAAAATATTCGACCCAAATCAAAATGTTATAAATTTATTTGAAAATATCTACATTGTATTAACACTAATTCTATGTATTGAATTTTGTGCAGCTACTAATATACTCTTCAAACTATCATAATGTTGACTAAACTCTTATCCTCTGCGGATATGCTCTGCGCATCAAACAGTTTTCGAATACAACGTCATCAATATTTAAAATTTTAGAATTCTTTCCGTTCGAGTGTGTCCAAAACTTTTGAAGTAGTTGGTTAAGCCACTCGAAACATTCGCTAAGTAGAACACTCTCGTTAGCAAGTAAATATTTCATGTAACTTTGAAGCAAGTTCAAAACTCTAATCATTATTACTTTTAAAAGTTTTTATAGATTTTCTGATTTGTAAGCACAGTAATTTTGTTGGTTGGATCAAAGTAATCAGGACAAAAAAGATATTTACTTCGACAATCACTAAAATTGTTTTCAATATACTGAGTGTAAAATAACATCTTTGTTTTTCAACAAATGTGAAGTAGAAAAAGAAAACGACTACTCGATAAAATGCTGACTGTGTTCAGCCTAATATATATATATATATACATATATTTATATATAAGTTATTTCCAGCAAGTGATATTAGATATACACCGGTACAATATATTTACTAGTATCTGAAAAAAGAAAAGAATATCAGATCGTTTGTTTCAGCGTACAAAATGATGAGGTGTACAAACTATAGGCAGCGTTTATGTAGAGAAAGCGGTTGCTTGCTTTCATATTGAGGCTGGAATATTAGAAATTATATTGCTCGCATTTTCGTGTATTTAGATTCACGTTGTTTCACTTTTCGGATATAAAAAATATTAACTGTGAAACAATGCTGTAGATCCTAACAATGACTGAAATGATACGATAATTGTGGTGCATTTTATTATGTAATTATATATTCACATAATCCAAGCCAACAACAAATAAACTATTTGGCCTTTAAGTTTTAATCAGGTCAAAAAATCATAGATTAGATTTCATGAATCTTGAAACAAAACAGATTCTTGGATGCAGAATAGGAACACTATACTCCAAAGAACGTTCAAAGATGTAGTTCTTTATTTTACTATTTGAATAATAAATTACCTTGATCAAATTCACGATGTATAATTAAATCCTGCTTATATAATATAACTTTAATCATTTCAAGAAAGATAAAAATCGTGTGCTAATTGTAATATTATATTGATAAGCTCAAAAATATTCCTCATCTCACTTCATTAGTAAAAATGTTTGCTCGTTCATTGATTTCGTCCAAGTTTCGCATTTTCATCTTTGAATAATCCATATCCGGTAAGCGTCCATCCAAAGTGTTTTGTATTGTAAACGATTTTGTCGCCACGCATTCATGCGAATGCGTATTATATGTATCATACATTATACTATTTGGAATTCTCTCTGCCTTGGGTTTCTCCACTCGGGTTTGCATCTGCTCAAATCTCTGAGAAACTGTTAGTTGAATGAAACGACTACAATATATTTGAATTAAACGCGTCCTTAAACAAGTCGACCAATCAAAAACACGGAAAATCTTTTAGCGGTCATTGAAATAAGTTTGTAAACTACGAGCGTTTCACGTCTGCGAAAATGCGAATTCGCGTTTAAACGTTTTAAACGCGTTGTTCGTGATTGAGAGAAACAAACATTTGTGAGATATCCGCATCATCACGATGGATTGTGTTCTGATAAATGGTTGGATTTTGAAAACAAAATGATATAATCATAAAGCTATATAGACTTGCTGTAAACAAACCAATTTAGAAGGATGGTAATAGCGTGATTAGAATTGAAAACAATACTTTGTTACTCACATCATTCCTCCTAAATTGCTTAAAAAAACTCAATGATTACGATTTTTATAAAATATCATAACAATGATTTGAATTTTTTTGCTCAGTGTATTGAGATTGCAAATGGAATTCTTATATGAAATAACTTCAATTTAACAAAATAGTCTTTAAATGTATATCAATGATACATAACGGGAAATAGTATATAAAAATATTACTTATGTATATCTGTCTGTTCAAAACTTAGACATGCGGTTAAGTGTTGAAACGATAAAGCTATATACACATAAATATTACAATGAGCTTCCATCATCACTATTGAATTAATAAAAAACTTTTCCCTAATTCCTTTTGTTGTCTTATTATAAGACGGCGTCAATATTTAGCTGATCTAAAGATTGACAGACTAACGCCCATTCTATTTGTTCGTAACAAATTTTCAGCTACCCTGCATGCCATGAGTGCCGGACGCAAGAATAAGTTTGCGACGTTATTCTGACGGATTATGCATGTAGTTTAATGTCCAATTAATATCCCGGCGAACGAGAACCATTTTGTTAACACCAAGTTTCTAAATCGTAAAAGATAAATAATTACAATCTTTTTTAACAGAGTATTTTGAGATGAGTTTTCTGGTATTGACTAGTTTTAGTAGTGCTCAAATCCCATGCACTTACACAATACAACTTGGTATTGCCTGTTTGCCATCATCAGGTGGATACCTTGAGATTAGTTTCAGTGAGATTTGAAACATTAATAAAGTGGTGAAAATAGGTACATTTGAACACCACTATTGAACATGTTGACACCGTCAACATTTGGATTGCCTATTCACACAAACGATTTAAGTTAACCAATCAATTCCATGGAACATACCGTTTCAGGAGTGTTCTCATCTCTTGCATTTACACACCATAAGCCTGTATTTAGTTGTCTGCCCTCATCATGCGGAGACAGTAAGATTTGGTTCAGTGAGCCTTGGAAGAGTGGGAAAGTTGTACTTAAAATTCAATATTCATTATTTTCTCGAGAATTGAGACGGCTCATTTTTGAAAATGTAAAATGAGGCAGATATGTTGGCATACGTTTCCGAACAAAGTATAATTTTTGAACAACGAATATGGGAATTATCAAAATGTTTATAGAAACGAAGACATGCAGATTTGAGTCAAAAATAAAAATTGAATCTGAACAAGGCAAACTGGCATACAATCTGTTGTGTTTTGGAGCATTTCCGGGCTGACCAACACTCACGAAAGTGGGAAGAAGACGACTGGCAGAATGCTTCGTTTTATTTACAACTCCTTTGGATATAATGTACAATTAGCCAATTAGATGAACGAAATGAAGTCAAGCTACTGAGCCAAGCTACTAAGCTAATGAAGCCAAACTACTATATTGATTCAAATTCAAAAACGATCAATACTTCCAAAACAGTGCGAGGTTTGGCGTGTCTAGATTGAACGACCTTGACACCTCCCCCTGCGAAAAAAAGACGTTCACCTTCGGTGTACGCCTTGTTTCTTGGATCGATTTGAAATGGTTGAACCATTGTTCTTCTTCGTGTTGGGTATCTTCTTTCTGGAGTCTCGTTTGTGCGATGTTGTTCAGCAAGACGGTTGTCGACTCTTTGCCTTTGTTCATCAGTGCTGATAGGTTGGTCTACTTCCAGTAGTTCGTTAAGACTGTGACTGGGAACAGATGGTTCTTCGGGGCAGAGTCTTGTTCGCATTTGGTTTGCGTGCCGAACAATCTGCTTTCCATCGGCCATGACTTCGTACAATACCTTACCGCGTCTTCTCGTTACGACCGCTGGTTTCCAAACCAATCCGTGTTGTCGAAGGCATGTAATCCATACGTTTTCGCCAGGCCTGAATGATCTTCGGCGAGCGCCGTTGCGTCGGTTGTATTGATTTTCCATCTTCCGATTGGGGATCAACTTTACCGGAGGTCTGGGGTACATTGCATCAAAGGTAGCCCGGAGTTTTCGTCCCATTAGAGATTCTGCTGGGGATTGACCATTCGGTGAATTCGGGTTTGGTGTAATCCGGTAACTGAACAAGAATTGATCTAGAATGCTATCCAGTGGTCCTTCGGATTCAGCCTTCTGAAGTGCTCGTTTCAGAGTGTCCACAAATCTTTCAGCCTGCCCATTAGATTGAGGGTAATATGGTGCCGTTCTGATATGATTTATTCCATTCTGAATGCAAAATTCTGTGAACAGCTTGGAGGTGAATTGAGAACCGTTGTCGGACACCAAAGTTTCTGGGAGACCATGCTGAGTGAAGATTCGTCTCATCGTTCGAACTGTCTGGGCTGCAGAAATGTGGTTCATCATAGTTACCTCTGGCCATTTACTGTATGCGTCCACCATGACGAAGAAATGCACTCCTCTGAATGGACCAGCAAAGTCAACGTGCACACGTGACCACGGTTTTATTGGCTGCGGCCAAGAGTGTAGTTCGGTCTTGACAGGAAGTCTTGCTATCACAGCACACTTGGAACAAGACCGGCAAAGATCTTCTACTTGTTGGTCTAACTGGGGCCAGAAGACGTAACTTCGTACTAATGCTTTCATTCGGTTTATCCCGGGGTGACCACGGTGAAACTGACGTAGAACACGTTCACGTAAGCCCTCTGGAATCACAACTCGATCCGCGAAGAAAAGGCAAGAGTCTGTTTGCGAAAGTGAGTTCCTTCGTCGGAAATATGGGGTCAACTCACTGTTTGGACATTTCTTTGGCCATCCTTTTTGCAAGTAGGATAATACTCGTTGAAGTATTGGATCAGATTTTGTTGCGTTCTTTATCATATTCGACGTCACAGTGAGTGATGTTCCCAAGTGAGTGGACGAGAAGGCTCCGTCAATATCTGCGGTGAGGGCGGCGATCACTGCGTCTTCGGGTTCGACTTTGTTCGCATCAATAAGGCGTGAGAGGGCATCAGCCTGTCCGATAGCCTCAGTTCGTATGTACTTAATATCAAATTGATAGCCCAGAAGTAACGTAGCCCAACGTTGTAAGCGACTCGCTGTATATATAGGGATACCCTTCTTGGATCCAAATATTGTTAATAGCGGCTTGTGGTCTGTGAGCAATGTGAATTTTCGTCCGCACAGCATCTTGTGGAACTTTTGAACTGCAAAGACTATGGCCAAAGCTTCCTTTTCGATTTGGCTGTAATTCCTTTCTGATGGAGTGAGAGCTCGCGCAGCGTGTGCTATTGCCTTCTCTGATCCGTCTGGAAAACGATGGGAGATCACTGCTCCTATCCCATAGCTAGAGGCATCCGTTGCGACTGTGATCGGCAAGTTAGGATTGTAATGTGTCAACAAGAGGTCTGATGTTATCAATGCCTTCAGTTGATCGAATGCTTGTTGGCATGCTTCGGACCACTGCCATTTGACATCTTTTGACAGAAGTTGATTCAATGGCTGCCGTAATTGGTGCATATTTGGGAGGAATTGACTGTAATAACTTATCATCCCCAAAAAGGATCGTAAGGTAGGGAGGTCCGTTGGATGTGGTAGCTCGGCGATCGCCTTGACATTGTCTGGGTCTGGGCGCCGACCATCTTGATCAATGATAAATCCCAGGAACTTTATCGATCGCATGAATAGGCGACACTTTTCTGATCTTAGATGAAAACCATATTGTCTGATTCGCTCAAGAACTGTCTCAAGGCGGCTTGTGAGTTCTTCTGGTGAGGCTCCCATTACAATGATGTCATCCATATATGCTGCTGCACCTGGAACTCCGGATAGCATAGTATCTATCACTTGCTGGAAAATTGCCGGGGCCGTTTTTACGCCAAATGGCAATCGATTAAACTGGTAAAGTCCCTTGTGAGTGTTGATAGTGAGCAATTTTCTACATGACGGTTCCACTTCCAATTGTAAATAGGCGTCGGCTAAATCGAGGGTAGCGAAGAATTTTCCTCCATTGAGTTTGGCGAATATGTCTTCTGGTAGTGGTAGTGGGTACTGATGAGGCTCGAGGCATGCATTTAATCCGGTTGAAAAATCAGCACACAATCGGATCTTTCCGTTTGGCTTACGAATAACAACGATAGGAGCTGCCCAAGATGAAAAGTCAACACGTTCAATGATGCCTTCAGATTCTAAACGGTTCAGCTCTTGCTCGACACTCTCTTGTGCTGCATAGGGGACCGGACGCCGTGGTTTGAAAACAGGTTTTACATCCGGAAGCAAATGTAACGAGGCCTTGAACCTTGAGCACCGACCAAGTTTTGACTGAAACACATCTGCAAATTCAGTGAACAATTTTGTGGCCAACTGATTTGGAGTTCTTGAAGAAGAATTTGTCTGGCACACTGTTGCGGTTGTTGTTGAACACAGATCTTTCAGAGGCACGCTAAGTAAATTCAGACGTTCGATCCAGTCCATTCCAAGCAAATCAAGTTTATCATGAGGCGTCAAGTAAACTAAACCAGTTGCTTGCTCACCATTGAAATCAATCTTACAAGTAAATTGTCCGTCAATCCTCAGTGGTTCACCAGAGGCATTTCGCACATTCATTTCCGTGGGATAGACTGTTGGGCAGCCAATCTTCTTCCACGTTGAGCGGGAAATCAATGTGACGTCTGAGGCGGTGTCGATTTGCAACGAAACAGTCTTGCCTTGAATTCTCACTGCGACATATTTACGTCTGCTTGCCAAATCTGCTTCAAAGGTTGCAATGACCGCATTGATTCTGCCCCGGTTTCCATTCGATTTTGGATTATGAAGACTGTTTGCACCGGTCCTATAGTTTTTTCTGCAATGTGACTCTTTGTGACCAATGCGCTTGCACCTGCGGCACTTATAGGTTCTGAACGGACAATCTTTCGAATAGTGCCATCGACCGCAATTCCAACAGGCACTTTTGGGTTTCAATGACTTTTTGGGAGGACTTTGTGAACTACTGTGTGCTGCTGTGTTCTTGTACACTTGAGGCTCTATTTTCTGTCCGGCGCTTTCAATCAACTTGGTATCATGCTTGAGGTTCACCATTCTGTGACATTCGGCTGCAATGTCTTGAAGGGTCATTTCCGGCTCGTGCTCCAGTCTGCTCAGAATTTTTGTTCTAACGTCTGCGTCTGCTGGCGATTGAAGACTGCAAACGAACATTAAGCATTTGAACTGATTTGATGTCATCGAACCGAGCTTGAATCTTTCACACTCTCGATTGATGATAGCAGCATGCGTAGTGTAGTCGTCTGTTTCCTTTTTCATCAGTTTGAGACAGTTGTAACGAATGCTGAATAAGGATGATTGTTCGCCGAAGATTGTCGTGAGTGTTGCAATGGTTTCGTCAAAGCTGAACTCTCGAGCACATTTTGGAAGAATGTAGTTAGTGTAACGTTCGTGCTCAACAGGACCAAGTTTTCTCAACAATAGGCGAACAAGCCATGCATCACCTTGACCCGCAAGTTCAACTCTGAAAATGTCTTCGTATTTCTTGAACCAAGCATTGAATGTTGTTCCCGATTCTGCATCAAAATGGAACTCTGTGATGGATGCTGCGATTGAGTCAATTGATTGTTGCTGTGTCTGTTCTTTGTGTTCTTCTTTGATATTCAGCTTCTGAGAAAAAAGTTCAATGAGCTGCTTCTGTGATTTTTCGAACTGTGCTTGCTGTTGCTGAAGTAATTCTTGCATTTGCTCAAAGCTGATAGCCATTTTCCCGTCGCCAAGTCTGTTGTGTCTTTAGAGCGAGTTCCGGCTGACCCAACACTCACGAAAGTGGGAAGAAGACGACTGGCAGAATGCTTCGTTTTATTTACAACTCCTTTGTATATATATGTACAATTAGCCAATTAGATGAACGAAATGAAGTCAAGCTACTGAGCCAAGCTACTAAGCTAATGAAGCCAAACTACTATATTGATTCAAATTCAAAAACGATCAATACTTCCAAAACAGTGCGAGGTTTGGCGTGCCTAGATTGAACGACCTTGACAATTTGTACCAATGTACCTGAGTCAACATGTACACAGTTCAAAAGTAAACGTGAACATGATCTACAACAGTGGATTGACTTGTGTTCGAAAATGAAAATCCCAGCCATAGATCCCTCGGGTATAACACGATTAACCCGACATCCATCTTCCCCCCATGCCGATAAAGCCCGTCTCTTACGTATTGACTTGCAAACGAGTGAACAAGCTGAAAACGTTTTATTGTCTGCCTATTTACTCCACGGTGAATCTAGTATTATCCGGATCTTTCCGAACGTTCCATGGACTGAGCGCCAAAAGAATCGTGATTCTAAATCAACGCCCGAGAGCCATCAGCTATCATCATTCATGGTGTACCAGAAAGCGAATGTTCGAATGATCTTGATAAGAAACAGCATGATTACGATCAGTGGCGTTTCCTACATAGTCACATGGAGTGTACTGATATAACCACAACCGCTATTTACCGTCTTCCTCGTTCAGGTACATACTCTGGTAATTCTCCCCGCTTAATGAAGGTTTGTTTTCTACATCCCGAAATGGTAAATTCTGCGTTAAGTGCTTGGCGTGCAACTCGTAGATATGCTCCAACTAATGTTCGACTATATTCCGACAATCCACGCCGTAATCCTATACCAACCGTTGTATCCAGATTGCCCAACACGGGCACCGAGGGTGACTCACTTGTCAATCCTAAAGTAACAAATCTACCACCCGCATCTACTGACGTATCAAAAAACCTGAACCAGCTGGTCGTGTCCCGACCATCTCAGGTGTAAATCAGCCTTCACTTATTCTGCGTAAGTCCCTTGTATGTTGCTATACTAATGCTCGAAGCCTTCTTAGTAAAATTAACGAACTCAGACTACGTACTTCCGCTTGCCCCTATGACATTTTTGCCGTCACAGAAACTTGGTTGAGTGATTGCCACCTCGACAGTGAGATTGAGCTGACTAACATGACTGTCCTCCGGTCAGATTGGCCTACAGCAGGAGGAGGTGTAGCTCTTTACACTAGATCATCATTACATTGCTCAGTATTAAATGGTTTTCAATCTTCCGACGCTGTTACCTGTATTCTGCAACTATCCGTTCATTCAACGTTATTGATTTTTGTCATCTACCGTCCACCCAATAACTCAGCGGCTCGCGACATGCAATTGCTGACAGATCTGAACCACGCATCAACTGTTTTCCAAACACATGTCCTCATTATGGGTGACTTCAACTTACCACGCCTATTCTGTGACCCATATCCTAGCGACCCTCTATCTAATGAACTACTGGACTTAATACACACTCATCCACTTTTCAACCACTCCACGCTCCCAACACGTTTTCACTCGCAGCATTCGCCCTCACTGCTAGACTTGATTTTGACCAATGACGAATTAATGATTGAATATATCAAACGGGAACCCCCACTTGGGCGCAGTGATCATGTCTTCCTCCACTTCGACCTAGTTTACTGGGCTGATAAGGTAAATGCACGCTCTATATATTCCTGTAAACGGACAAACTACGCCTCTCTCAACACTATCATTGATGAACAAGATTGGATTATTAACTCATCAACTTCGGCGGAAGATGCCTGGCTTCATTTTTCGACCCGCTTACAGCATCTGCAAAGCTTATGCACCGTTACCAAAGAAGTTTCTATCAAAAGTCGAGGTTTTACTCCAATTCGTAGTCGCACTCGAAAATGGATGCGGGAAAGAAATATTGAATGGGCTACCTATCTCAGTATGCCAACTCCTGCGAACTGGGAGCGCTATCGGAAGCTTCGTAACAAAGTCAATTCGCTAGTTCGCGATGACAAACTCGCTTAGCAGTACAGACTAACGAGCTCTTTTGCCATCAATCCATAACGGTTATTTAGTTATGTGAACCGCTTGAGGTATGGTAAACCTGGAGTTACGATCCTTGAGACACCACAAGGCTTGACCGAGGATGCTGCAGCTGCGGCCGAAGCTCTGAAAGCTCATTTTGCCTCAACTTTTCAATCTTCTTCGGGCAACATCACGATTCCTGTAAATTCATCCCCATCCCATTCCACTTTATCTGACATCGAATTTACACCCACAGTTATATATCGTAAACTAAAAAACTTACGGCCCACCAGTTCCGCTGGACCAGACGGTTTCCATCCCCGAACCCTACGCGAATGTGCCTCCTCTCTCTGTTATCCCCTGGCTAATCTTTTCACGCATCTTTTTGCTAACGGTTGTGTCCCACTTAACTGGAAGTGTGGATCTATCTCTCCCATCTATAAAGGCGGCTCTCGATCTCTCGTGTCTAATTACCGACCGATAACATTACTCTCTGTTATATCGAAACTTATGGAATCTATTATCAGTGACTCTCTGATCCAGTTCATTGAAGGACTACAACTTCTGTCTGATTCGCAACACGGTTTCCGTCCCCGGAGATCATGTGTGATAGACCTGATGCTCGCACGTGACCACTGGACATCCAAAGTCGACAAAGGACGTGAGATTCACCTAGTATACTTAGATTTCTCGAAAGCTTTCGACGGAGTCAACCATCGAATCTTGCTCCGCAAATTATGTTCTCTAGGGATTGCAGGTCAGTTTCTTCAGTGGCTTGAGAGTTATTTATCAGATCGCCGCGCATGCGTCCGCGTCGATGGATGTCTCTCTTCAAGTTTCAGCATTTCTAGCGGTGTCCCTCAAGGCTCTGTACTCGGGCCAACCCTATTCCTATCCTTCATTGATGATGTCGTTCAAGCCATTGATTCCCACACGCTCATGTATGCCGACGACATGAAACTCTGGAGAGTCATCACATGTCAACACGACATCGATCAACTACAGGACTACCTCAATTCGCTTTATGTGTGGTCACTCGAAAATTGCTTACCGTTCAATACAGAGAAATGCCGCGTCCTTTCAACGCGTGCAAACTCTAGCCCAAGCTATTACCTGGGATTACACCCAATTGAGACGACTTCCTCAGAAAGGGACTTAGGCATTATCGTGCAGTCCAACATGTCCGTCTCGGCGACGTGCCTGAGAGCAGCCAATAAAGCAAACGCCATGCTTGGTCTTCTCAAACGTGTTTTTCGCAGATTTGAACCTCAATGTTTGTCGCTTTTGCTCAGAGCATTCATCCGTCCACATCTCGAATACGCCGTTCAAGTTTGGTGCCCGTGGTTACTGAAGGACCAAAGACTTCTTGAGGCTCCCCAGCGACGCGCCACAAAACTTGTCAGAGGTCTGGCCTCGTATCCTTATCCTGAACGTCTTCGCTTCCTCAATCTCTTTTCAGTGAAATACAGAAGGCTCCGTGGTGACCTCATTCTCACCTACCAAATCCTCTCATCCACTGATCACACTTGTAAACACATTCTCGTCCTTAATCGTGAAACTTCACATCTTCGTGACCATTCACTCAAACTTTCATATCAACACTCACGCCTCAACTGTCGCAGGCATTTCTTTTCCCTCCGGATATGTACTCACTGGAATAGTCTACCCCAGGAAGTCGTATCCGCAACATCCGTAGAGGTTTTTAAACGGAGTCTGGACGCTCATTTCAATGATCTCCACAACAACATACCTTGAGGCCTTGTCTGTCCGATTGCTGCTGTTCTCGGATCAGCACTGATCCACTACACCGCATCGCGTACTAGCTTCATTTTTTCAGGTACGTTGTCCTCCTTGCCTTACTACTCCGTTCATTCCCTTCCTAACCACCTGTCAGTTTTACTTGTTTCCAGGTCTAACGCCACCCCGATGCTTCCGTATTCTTCTGCTACCGCCTCGCAATATAAGGAAGGCGCAATTCCAAAGCGAGTGTGGCCCGCTATAAGGCCTCCCTGTCCCCGAACAGATGACACTCACAATTTTATTTCCACCACACTGTACATACCAACCTGTGGTTATTTTTAAGCTATGCTTTCACGCCACAATTGCGCGGTACGTTCAACTTGATTGTATTTCCCACGCTCCGATAAATATCATTACGAACTTTTGCTATTCCTTGAATTTGCAGTAAAATAGAAAAACTATTTTACTATGGTATTGATATTTTTTTGATTAATCACGCCAGTAATAAAATCAGCTTGTATTTTTCTACTGAACTATCATTACTCACCTTTTACCGATAGATACGTGTTCAAAAAATACCTGCCTCAACGGAAAATGTGGCAAAATGGTGGCTAAGGCCATCGAGTGGACAGCTTGCAAGCGTTGGGCTCACCCTAGCTGCTCAGGCATACATAAATCTCACTACGGGATTTATGCAAAATACCGCTGGTTGCAGTGGTATTGTACCGGCTGTCACGAGGCTGCCACTGACGCCGCTTGCCAAAGGCCAAGGAATAGTGTGACGTCGCGAAGCTCGTCAAATTTTGCAGCCGCTCAAACGTATGCATCTGTGGTGAGAGCAAATATAAGTTCTGAGACTACAGCAAGCAACGCTATAGCACACAAATCTAGCCGGCTGCAATGTTCTTCCAAGCAAGCTACCTCTCCTAAGGTGGTAAATAGAGCCAGGACTTCAAGAAAGCGTGCTATCAAAAAGGCGGAAAAAAGGGCATCCCCTGATAATGTAGACGTAGCTATCCAGTTACCTAGTCCTTCAAAGCAAGCTTCCTCTCCGAAGGTCGTAAACGTAGCCCAAACTCTGAAAAAACGTACCAAGCAAGGTAAAGCCCATACTCAACGAAAGCAACATGGAAATGTTGCTGGGTCACCCGAGCTGGATAAAATTATCCAGGAATTAAACGGGTTGCGTAAGCAAGTTGAGTCACTTGACGGCACTTCTTATTATTCTTCAAAAACTAGAACCCGAAATGTTCTAGTTTTTAATCGAGCGGAGCCTTTTATTAGGGAATCAAAAAGTCGAAGAGATTTTGATCGCAGATGTATTAGCGATCTTATCCGGATGGTAGGTCTGAAGCCTTCTACTCCCACGGTGCGAGTTCATCGTGTGGGTAGATGGAAGATGGACAACCGGCCTCGACCGATCCTAGTCGAGTTCAAATTTCAGGCGGATCGCGATGTGTTTTTGTCTAAGGCGGAACACATAACTAACGCCACTTTAGAAAAACTCCAAGTGAAGCCCGACAACTCTCCTTTTGATAGGAGGCAGTTCACTGTAGCTCCGACTGGGATTAACTTAGCTGTAGGGTTATCCGCTCCCCTTCAGCCTGATGCGAAGCCGATCGCTACTGCATCAACAACGATCGTACCGGTGCGTGCATCACCTATGATCTTGCTATCAGGTGCGCACGACGATCTGCTTAGCTTGAATGAAGAAGGAAGCCAGTCAAGCCTTTCTAGTGGCAGCTCCCATGTTATTAATAAGGGCTCAATAGTCAGGCAACGTTCCATTAGCTTGAATGGCGTAGGAAGTCCGTCAAGCCTTTCTAGTGGCAGCTCCCATGTTATAAATGAGGGCTTAATAGTTAGGCAACCTTCCATTACCGTCGTGCAAGATGCACGCGATATTGCTTCTCCTGCATTAAGCAGTACGCCAAAAAACGTGCAGCTTCCCCGGGTGCTTCGACCGAGGGCAAAGCACGACTCAGCTTATAAGCGCGCATATCCAGTGCCACTGCGTTGTACGCTAATGTGTGCAGCATAAGAAATAAGTGGTCTGAACTTTCTCTTCGTGTAGCCGAGCTACACCCGAGGGTTATAGCGCTGTCTGAAACCTGGCTGTCTGCGGTTGATGTTGTGCCAGCTAGCATCAGCGAACAGTATCTTGTCATCAGATGCGATAGACCTGGCGATAGAAGAGGCGGATGCGTGGCACATTTCCTTGAATATGGTCTGCACAATACGGGTCCAGGGTTATCACTCGCTATTGAAAATGTCCAAGTTGTTACTAGTGTCCTGACTTGCTACAAGTCAGCACTGGCGATTGCTTGTGTTTACGTCACGCCCCGTGCAACCCTGCGAGAAATTAGTCAACTGCTTGAGATGCTTGACGGGTTGTTTCAATCAGCCCCAAGCGTACTCATTCTAGGTGATTTTAATCTCCAGATATAGACTGGTCAGCTCCCTCAGGGGTACTCACTGAGCAATCCGCATCTTTTCTCGATTGGATCCACTATCATGGATTACATCAGAACGTGAGCAAACCCACTAGGTTCCGCGATGGATGCAATCCATCCACTCTTGACTTGATGCTGTCGTCTCAGCTAGAAGCTGTCAAGAATGTCAAGTTCCTACCCCCTCTTGGCAAAAGCGACCACGTAATGTTAGGCTTCGAAGCGCTGTTGCGTTTTCACAAACCTCTTGCGCGCCCTAAACGTAATTTTAGGCGTGTTGACTGGGGCCTACTTTTACAGTCATCAAAATCTTACCTTCTGTTCTCGAGTGATTCTAGTGTAACTGAAAACTGGGACAGAATTTGCAGATTTCTTAACGGGTTACAAGACCTGCATG
>JACCGJ010012453.1:0-17727 GCA_013407085.1 Atriophallophorus winterbourni
GCCATTGGCATATGTGACGAATATTCATACTATTTTTGATATATATCTACATGGCGTTTGGTAAGTTCAAGTTATTTGGTCAGTGAATCAGTTTATCTTGATATAGCTCAATATTTCACAGTTTTTATTTTTTATCAAAACATTAACCGAACAAAATCGCGACGCCCAATGCCAAACGATTCTGTTACCAATCGGTTACCATACGGGCCTTCATCGCATACGTTGATTGATTTGAAGTTTTATGGAGATATAGTTAATCAGACAATTATAATATGGTGACAAGCAAGTTCGTTTTATATAAGCATAGTCTTCAAACAAGATAGTTAACTTCAAACCCAAACTGATTTCATTACCTGCTCAATTAATTCAAGAAACATGTTACATAATATTTTGCCTCAAACACTGAACTTCATAGGTCAAAAAGAAGTTTCAAAAGATCCAGCATTGATAGTTAGAATATTCATTACCAATCGTAGCGAATTCTGTGCTTAAATTGATTAAATCTTTTTAATCAGGATTTTTATTACCACTCTCTATCTGTCAATTTGACAGTGTTTTGTTTATCCATAACAAACGCCATGCAACTATTCAAATAAACCTTATACATGCACGCAATTGTAGACTATACAGCGCAAGGTTTGGCACCATGGTTGTGGAAAAGGTTTCGCTCTGCTCAGAAGGATTTATCATAACGCAACTAAAATGACTAACGGAATCTATCCTTTGAGTAGGGACTGCTTAGACTCGCATTGTGCACTCTTGATCGACGGCGCATCGAAGCTGAACTTTTCGTGACGCACCGAGTAATGCATACGGCTTTCCATCTACTCAGATATATCTTTAAATAGGGTTCCAATCTCTCTACCCGCAGTCGCAATCAGACCCGTTAAATAACACATATCCAATTAAAATGTCGCCGGTACTTTCGCCGGTACTTTCACAGTCTGTGCATGCTTTATGTGCAACACTTTACGGCAAAAATGGTGTCCCTTAGTGGCCCATTAGTGACGAAATACACGTCCAGCCGACATTTCTCAACTTCATGTCAAACTTGTCATTACGTTTACTTCATCTAAGAGTCATAAATCTTGAATTTTGAATGCTGGAGCACAGAAAGGCTTAAACCAGACCAGGGAGAAATTTTCCGGTAATTTTAATTCAAGGCGCTATTCGATAAATTAGGTTTATTTCAGTCATACAGATAGGAACCAACCGATTTTAGGCTCACTTATTCTGTTTGTCGTATCGATGCGTTTATGCATAACTTGTTCCTTTGTTGCAATAGCTGTATAAACGTTGACAACGATATTTAATTGTTTATTTCCGGTGCCAGTGACTGCATATTACGCGATTTTGAGAGCAACGCTCTGAGTTTTGTGAAAAAAGTTTATCGGTTTAATGAAGCATGCCATCGTGTTGATCCCATTTGCCCAAGTTTCAGCTGTGCAGATTTCAGTGAGTGAGTTGTGTGTGACAATCGCACGGAGAGACCGACAACTACTTGTCGTGGTCATCTAGTGATCACAGCTCAAGGACACATAATTCCTAGTGGACGAATAAAATTGAATCGATAACCAGCCTCGAAATGAATGCGTTAGATGGAAAATATATCACCCATGTACACTCAGACTTCTTGCGGTGACGATAAGTTTCAGACAGAGAGAAATAAATCAAGACGCAACCCTGGAGAAGAAATCTAGTATCAAAAACGACGTGTACTAAAAACTATTTAGAGTAGGAATAATAAATTTCATGTTTTTATTCATACACACAGCACGACCGGTTTTGTACTGCTTGAAATTATGATCAAGGGACAGTACACTCAAGATCCGTATGAATTGAAGCAGTGGATGAATGGTAAACTATTTGTGCTCGTAAACCACTATTGGCTAAGGCAGGTACGACCATCCTGTTTAATAACTTGTGCCAAAACACATATAATGGGGCTTAACCCATGGTTATGAAGAATAATACTCAGTTGCATGCTTTTTCATCATTTAGAGAAAGGTTTTAAACCAGAAATTTGGCGGAGTATCCCAATTAATGCATCTAGCGCGGACGTTGTCTGATAAAACGCTTACATTTCATTACAATTTTCAAAGTATTCGAACAAGAATCACAGGGAACATGTTATCCTTTACACATTATGGAATGGTTTGTAAATTCACTGATAAGTTCTGATTTCAGTCAGGATTAGCTGTGAAATAACTTGACAATTTAACGGGCTATATAATGTTTTGTTTTTATGACTACTGATGCTTTTTAGTAGCCTAAATAATTATTACATTTTCGCGGTTATATAGTGTCGCAAACTTTCGATCAAAGTTCCTTCATTATTATTTTAATATATTGCCTCATGCGTATCGACTAGCATTCGTACCATTTCGATTATTTTTTGGATAACGTTCCATTGTACAGCGTTGCAATTTACAATTGGAATATCCGATAAACTGGTTTTTTTATACCAAACGTTTGTAATATTTCTATTCGACAGTCGTCTGTAGCTCAGCAATGTGTAAATGAAAAAAATCTAATTAAGTGTATATTCCCTTGTCGCGTATCCTAAATGTTCTCCCATTTCCTTATTCACAATAATGTTCAAAGAAAAAATTAAATTGTTCATGTTGTCTGTTGAGGCATTATGCTCGCACTTTCCGTGATGCAACTGAGATTCTGGTGTGAAACGTTGCTTACTAGTTGAAGCTGCTTGTATGTTTCAACGGCTTTAGCTATGGTTATCAATAAAATCTCAATAAATCCGAGTCAGTTGTATAAAAGCACCAAATTGGACAGCGTTACATGTTTTCAAATTGTATAAGCACATAATATGAGAGCATTTTAAATAATGTTTCATATGCCAAGTTTAATTCAACTGGTAACATTTTTTATAAAACAAATGATAAGTTCAAAATCTGAATACAGAGAATTTGTGAAAGCCCAGCCTACTTTGATGTCCACGTACATCTTCAGCTGTAAAAATATTATATGTGACGTAAAGCATGCCACTTCGGACACGATATCTCACGTTGTAGGTGTCAGCTTCCATCAATCGACATCGATTAATGCTGATGTCAAATACCAAAATCTTTGCGTGGCCACACAATGAAATTCGAGAAGAAAAGTTTCACACACCGTTCAGTGCAATGCATGCTACCTAATAAAATGAGCACCGGAGATTCCGTTTCATTGTGACCTCTGTTCACCTGCTCACGGCTCCTTGAAAAGACACGAAATCTTCACTGATCTGCTTGACACGGGATACTGGCTAGAACCACATGTTTCATTTTCTGTCCGAGACGCGTCTCGAAGGCTTGTCCGAAACATTTCGAGAACAGCTGAGGCAGAAGCGCTCAAATTCTTTCCACCGAACTAATGTGCCAGGAAACGATTAAAACAGGATGGACCAGAAAGCTACCGCATGTAAGTGAATATATCGTCCCGTTTGTAGAGGAAATGTTGAGAAAATTTGTTCCTTACGGTCAGCTGCAAGTTATCTACCGTGATCTGATGTCGACGTTTTGCCCAGACATGGACCTCTCCGCAAATCGACCGATTCTAAGCGAAATCAATCAATTCGAAACCAATTTGTTTTTAACGTGTTTATTTTTGCTGGTTTTGCTCGTTTTACTGTTGAAACAATATAACCGGGTGAAGAAAAAGGTTGTTGTATAGCTATGAATCAGTTCTAACCGGTACACAACGCGCTACTCAAACCTAAAATGTGAATACTTTTCAACACAGTTTACCCGAGCGATGTATTCAAAAATAAGCAAAAAGAATTCCGCGATGCTACAATCAACGAAATTGTTTTCACCGGAGGATCAAAAGAAGTATTTATACTTTCTATTGTTTATGTTGCGGAAGTTTTCGTAAATTCCTCACTGAATCAAACAAATGAAATGCGAATGATAGTTGCCGCATTAAACCTAACAAAATATTTGTAATACCAGTCAGTGTAAAGTATTAGTCATTCCAGAGAAATCGACCATTTAGTGCGAGAAACACATTGATAAAAGCTTACAGTAGGTTTTAGCTGAAAAGCCGAACAACTGAAACATGAAGCAGGATTTCGATATAATTTTTTTACGATCAGGAGTAGAAAATTCAATTCAGTGATTAGAAAGCAATCATTTTGTACACTAAAACTTGAAATGGACAGAAGCATAGAACAATATTGACTATACTCTTGTACAACAGCATCAATTTTGCAGAGATACTCTCAACACAAACGGGTGCACAACATCAATATATCCAAAGTAATGTGTTGCTCACATCCCCGCACTTCCCCACCACTACCGGTTTCTGACTGTTTGCCGTCATTAGGTGGAGATAGTAAGATGAGGTTCAGTGAGCTTCGAAACAGTGGATAAGTGGTATACAATGTTATACTTTAATGCCACTGAATCACTTTGTGATTCTGTATTTGAACTTTATGTTCTTTGTAAGAATTCTATACAACAAAGTGCAACTGATGCAAAACAACAGAGTTCTGACTATCGTTGCAAGCGCTGCGGGAGAGATTGTTCCTCCCGAATCGGACTGTTTAATCATTCAAAAAGTTGCAAAACATGAAATTCATGCGATGTGATATACATCCATCGACCGACGAAGGCCAACAGCAATATAACAGTGGCATACAAATTTGACTGCGTTTACCGCTTTTCCATTGTTTCAAGGCTCACTGAACCTGATCTTACTGTCTCCACCTGATGACGGCAAACAGCCAGAAACCGGTGTGTAAGGGATGGGAATGCGAGCACCGCAATACATTGCTCTTTTATATGAGCCTCGAGCGCTTGGCCGGGGATCACTTTGTGATTCTGTATTTGAACATCGTGGTTCTTTGTGAGAACCCTATGTAACAGTGGCATTCAAGTATAACTTTTTTATCAATATATCCAGTTCTTTTTTAACTATTTCTCGCTCGGATATGACACGACGTGCAACGTCGGTGGAGCCAAATAAAACAAAGCACAATTATTAGAGGTTAAGACTGCTGTTTCGGTTGTAATGTCGCTTAACGAGAGATATTGCGTGAATTGTTGTCGTCTAAGCGGCACGAAAGTATGGGTTCTTGCACGTGGGACTAGTTTTGATATCTCACAGATGAGCATAGTGAATGATATAATGGTGCTGGCATTCTTCACTATCATACTGTAATCAGTACAAGGCAAGGGAATGAACCTACTGAACGGTCAAAAGGTCTACCGACCGAAGCGATTGACAGTTATTTCCACAAATTAGGTCAACACGGTAGACAGCTAACGCTATGAAATTAAATTTTCTATCTGCACAGCTAAAATTCGGGGTCGCGCTCGCATACCGAATAGCACGGTCGACTCGCAATCAGAAAGTCCAGGTTCGAATCACATCGCGGTTGCATTTTCTGGGAATTATAATCGGTGGTGGAGTGTAAGTGCTAGGGATGTGAGCATCACAATTGGCCAAGATACCCACGGCAGCCAAGTGTACAATCGATAACAACAATATTTTGGAAAACAGCTGCGATAACCTAGCGCCCACACTGGTACGTGGAATCATATTATCGATTGAGATCCGTGCTAAATTAATCAGAGATAAGCGCCCCCAATGAACCTCAGGGGTTTGATATGAAATTAAAACTATTGGAATTCACTGTTTTAGAGAAAAAATGTTGTTGTGCAAGATGCCGAAGTATACTGAGCGTGGGTGGGTGTTAAAATAGTTATGATATCGATTTAAAAATCTTTGTTTATTGGCCATAACAGTTTCGAATCACTGTATATTTCTTGAATCACAAGCCACTTGGTACTAGGTGTGTCGTTTCGAGTGAAGTTGAGTCTCCAATCTCAAAGTTGTCGATGGCTTGTAATTTGTTTTGTAAAAGGCCGGCTCGCGAAAGTCGTAGTTTATTCTTCGTTCAGGTAGGTGAAAATGACTGATTGCACAGACGACAAAAACTAATTTATGTTGACGTATTATGTAGGCCAATCTTGCCACCAGTTCAAACAAGGTTAATTATGCTATATACGAATGAATCCAAAAATGGCTTTATTCGTTTACACGGATTTTCAGCAATAATATTAATTCAACCACACTAAAATACTATTCTTAATACGTTGCGTAAACATGGTTCGGGTGAGGATTCAATGTCAAAATTCACACTGTCAGTCACCTGATCAGATCAAGAATAACCTTCCATTGATAAACCAAATTGCGGCGAATGTAAGAGGAAAAGAACTTCTGAATTTTTCCGTTCTCGAATAAGGGAGGACATATCGGCTGAGTGAGAGCTTATGGTACCGTATAAGGACTGCAGCTTCATTTGCCACAATAGGTGTCATTTATCGTTCTCACAATTCTCAGGTAGATACACTGATATCACAGATCTGTCATTATGGTTGATCTTAAAACTGTTTGATTAATGACGATTTCAATGCTCCATGCTTTGGCTGAACTTCTCTATAATAAGGTTCTGGGTCATTCGAGCGGGACTTATTTGACGCTTTAGTTAATGTGGGGCTCGTACAGCATCTTTCACAACCGAACAGAATAGGCCCCACTGGGTGCAAGTCCATTTTAGACTTCGTATTCACTTTAACGCAGTTTGATATTACTCATCTTCGGAATGAAGCTTCATTAGTTTGTATTGATCATGCCACCAAAATTTTTATTCGGAAAAGCAAAACTGGCTGGGCACCAAATTCTATTCGCAGAAGGAATTTATGGAATGCAGACGCGGATAAGTTACGGGATGTTGCTTCATCTCTCGACTGGTCTTTCGATCAATCAGCTGATGTTGAAGATTGTTGGCGGGTGATGTGGAATAATATATGGACAGTTATTGAGGTGGCATTGCGTTGTGCACACGTCGTTTTCAGGCGAAATGTCCCCCTTGATGTGACAAGGAGCTCCGGAAACTTTTACGGCAACGTCAAAAGCCGAAGATGGTTTGAAAGCAGAAGCCATGGTTATGCAATACGCCTTCGTGTACTGTCTGGAAGACAATTATCCTCTTTCGGTTTTTATGAACAGTGAGGTCTTTTTTGATCTTGATGTAGATGTAGAGACGGTTGGTCTCCTGTTGGAACAGTTAGACACAAGATCCGTGTCAGAAGCCGACGGTATTCATGCGTCAGTTTTAGGAGCACTATCAGACGTGTTGTGAAATCCGCTGGTCAGGTTGTTTAGAAAATCTGTAAAATTTGGGTCTTGCAAGAAGAATGGTTATATGGTATTGTTAAACCTATGTTTAAGATTGTTGACCTCATTTATCCTGCTAATTACAGGCCGGTCACACTTACTTGTCTGATCGGAAAATGTTTAGAGAAGTTGATCAAGAGGAAAACATAGCGATTTCTCTTGGAGTGTGGGTGTTGGCATCCACAACAACAGGGATTTACCAAAAGTCGCTTATATGTAAACAATCTACTCTTGGCGCAAAATATTTGGTGAGCTTCGACTGATTTCGGTCAAACGGTCGATGTTATTTTTATCGACTTTGTAATGCATTCCACCGCGTACCCAACCGCCGCTTGCTCGTCGAGCTGTAAGGTCTAGTTATTCAAGGATGTTTTCTTGAGTTGATCGATCATTCATTTCAGGACGGTCAAATATTAAAGGTAATTCAAGGTTTTTAATGGTCTAAAAAGCAACAAGCTTAACAACAACCATAGGATGGTAAAATTGAAATTTAAGTGTATAAACAATATAACAACATAGATTAAACAGTATATAAGTGAATGTAGTTTTGTCTTCAGAGATGATATCAAGCTCAGGATTGCTGCGAGGATTTGTTCTTGGCCCATTGTTATTCAAATTATTCGTGAATGACATTTTGGACGCGGTAGCTATAATATGAAACTTTGGGCCTCTGTCAGTTCCTGCAATAGTCACAAGCAACTGCAAAACGTAGTTGATGACTTAAACAGCAGGACACATCGCTGGTCGCTGCCTATAAATGTAGACAAGACAGTCGTCACGCGCATGTACTTCTATGAATATTTTCTGAGAATTAAGCCTATTAGGGCGGTAACGGTCAAAAATGTCGTAGTGATTATGGTTATGGATTCCTTGAAGTCGAAGGCTGCAACTTGTCGGAGAATAAGCAGCGCTACCCAGAAGCTCTTGGCGATTCGGCTTTTATTTGCTACCATTACTTTGTAAATGTTGGAGACTCATTTCTCTGCGTATCTTCGTCCTATGTTAGAATATGAGCTACCTGTTGCATTTCCTCAGTCTAAAGGCGAATGCGACTCCTTGGAGTGTGTATAGAGTAGGGGGACTAAGATAGTACATGGAATGCGTAACCTCGCTAACGAGGATAGAAGGAGCTTACTGAAACTTTATTCCTTAGAACTTCGAAAAGAAAGGTTTGGCCTGCTTCTGACACGTCGTATTCTTCTCGGTCAATATGGAAACGACTTCCTCCAGTACTTTTGATTAGTAGGTGAGTTGAGGGCTCGGGGACATGAATTAAAGTTGTAGAAGCCTAGAAGTCTGAAGCTGAGTAATGCGAGCACGCTATCCACGCTGGTGGTGAACACTTAGAACTCTCTACCGTAAGGGCTCCTTTCTCTACCATTACAACAAATATTCAAAAGCGCGTTGGATCAGCATTTGTTGAGACGGATGGACTTAATCCCTGGAGTGATATAGTGGTGTTCCTCTACCCTCACGTCCTGCATTCTCTGCATGTAAGAAACTGTATCGCAGGTGTCATTAAAAACCAGGAACGAAGCGATGCAATCCTTAATTCACCGAAAGACAAGCACTTGTTACGCTAAAACAAGATAGAAATATAGCCAATACTAAGGCTGACAATACTTGCGAACATGTATATGGAGCATTTCGAGAACAAAGCCCTTAACAAAGGAGGGTTCAAGCCAAAATTATGGTGGCGCTATGTTGATGACACATTTGTTATCATCAAGCAAGATCAGTAACAGGCCTTCTCTAAATATTTAAATGAAAAAGACCCATGTTTCACTGTCACAAAGGAAGTGGAATCCTGCACAGGCACTCTTCCATTTTTGGACTGTTTAGCACAGAATGTAGATGGGAAAATAAAAACATCTGTTTATCGGAAACCTATCGATACAGATGCTGTACTACGACACACTTCCGCTCATCCAAGACAGGTCTTCAGTTCCATAGCTTGTTCCATTTTCCATAAAG
Organism: Atriophallophorus winterbourni; assembly: GCA_013407085.1. NCBI lineage: Eukaryota > Metazoa > Platyhelminthes > Trematoda > Plagiorchiida > Microphallidae > Atriophallophorus > Atriophallophorus winterbourni. Next base: position 9,157 of record JACCGJ010012453.1, read on the forward strand.
TAAATAGTTATTATTCACCTTATACCTATTAGTTGATTAGATTTTTGTTTTTCTTCAAAAATAGCCTTAGCCACGTTAGTTATGTACTTTTACGTATGTGGGCAGCGGTGTCAACCGACTTTGATTGAGTGCACTTGTATCCGATTGATTTCGATACACCGTGAGGAAAATGGACCACTGATCCTGGTCATTTCCACGAGACGTGACACACTGTAGGCGTGCTATAGGCTATTTAGCGGTAAGGTCAAATAAGTGGTGGTGGGTTGACTACTGCGTAATCATGTTCCCTGTCCTGGATATTACCTCTGGTCTGACGAAGCTTCTTTGTCAGAAGTAAAACGTTACTGTGATGAATTGAATTAAATCGAATTGAATAACAAACCCAAGAATGTAAGTGACAACAAACGACGCTCACTCGAATTGCAGTATGTATTGTATGTATTGTATGTATTGTACTTGGATGCATCTACTATCCACCAGCTACTATTTCTTCAACGCTTCAACGCTTGACTGATTGTTTCATAGAAGCCTCTGTCCATTCTTGCCGCTATAAATCAATTGCAGGAGATTTCAACATGCCTTCACTCAACCAGGTTGAATGCAACGACATAAATCCCAATTCTTTTTCTAATACCATCAAACTATTAGGTTTTACACAGTTTGTTGATAAACCAACGCGCAATAAAAATATCCTCGACCTTGTTTTTACTTTGAATATCACACCTTCAAACCTGAACGTATCTCCGTCATTTGAATGGAGATCATAACATTATATCTTTTGAATTGTGTTGCAATAGCATAATAACTAGTGTTAAAAAGCCACATATAATTACTCACATAGATTGGAAAATCTTTAAAAACCTCATTAGAAACGAAGATTGGACTGAATTTTTTCTTTCTGACAATTTTAATGTAACCTCAAAAATCTTTCATAATAAACTAGGTGACTTACTACAGAAATCTACCACCAGACATGCTAGACACCCTAAACCGAGTAGAGCTCATAAGTTAGAAAAACGCATTGCTTATTTGACATCATATGCTCGTAATAAGCATGACATATCTTCCCTTTTGCACACGTATGAACTATCTGACAAACTAGTACAAATTATGAGCCAAAAACTGATTTCTGATGAGTCTACAGCCCTCAAGTCTAGTGAAAAACAGAAAGCATTATCTAAATTAATGAACGCTAGGGCATCGGAAAATTCAGATAAGATAAACTACATCATTAAACAGGATCAACATGGTAATAATTGCACAGTAATAACTGAGCCTTCTGCTATTTGCGAAAAATTTCTTTTATTTTTCAATGCTTCATATAATAACAACTCTTATCCAGAGGTAATCATACACCCTACATGCAATACTTTAGAAACAATTACAATTAATACCTCTGACATACGTAAAGTTTGTAATCAAGTTACAATCTCTTACAAACCTGATGAAACAGGTTTCGTACCAGCAATATGCAAAATTGGATCTGAAGACTTCTTCTTATTACTACTCAATCTCTTTAATACGTCTATCAAATCAGAAACTTTCCCCTTAGAATGGAAACATTCCGTTGTCATTCCGCGACATAAGTCCGGATCAATACATACAGTTACCAATTATCGACCCATTAATCACACACCACTTCTAGCTAGAATATTTGAGAAGCTTGTCAGACAGGCCACCCTAGCATACTTGACGCCGAACTATTTCATATCAAACCAGCACGGATTTCTCAACAGAAAATCTTGCATCACTTGTCAACTAGAATTTTTAAATTACGTGACACAATCACTAGATTCAAACCTTGGAGTCATAGTTGTATTCATTGATATTATGAAAGCCTTCGACAGGGTCCCGCATAATCTACTCCTCGCAAAATTATCTGCTGTAGGTATTACTGGAAACCTACTTTCGTGGTTCAAATCCTTTCTTACTGGTCGCACCTTTTCGGTAGATATAAATGGCTACCGTTCTAGAACTTTGCCAATTCCAAGCGGAGTCATACAAGGAAGCGTTCTAGGTCCACTACTCTTCTTGATATTTATCAACGATATACTATATTTCATAACACACTGTAAGATCTTTTTGTTTGCCGATGATATAAAAGTCGCCATTGCCTTTCCTTCTAACCAGACTAACGACTTTATATCAAAATTGAACCAAGACCTGGATGCTCTCCTTCAATGGAGTATTCGAAACGGTCTTGAGTTCTCCACCAATAAATCAACTTTCATAAATTTCAACTGTATCATACCAAAAGATTCGATCAGCCTAAATAATACACCACTACAACCAGCACAATGTGTACGTGATTTAGGTTATCGATTTTCTGGATCACTTACATTTCATGAACAAATTTGCTACTTAATTTCTAAAACAAAAAAGAATATAGGTTTACTTCATAGATTCATCTCTCTGCCCCAATGCAAGCTGGAACTTTACAAGTTACATACACTACCTTTATTAGATTACTGCAACATTATATCTAGTAACATTACTCGGTCTGATAGCTATGCTTTAGAAGGCATCAAACGTTCTTTCACACGATCCATTACCACCAGTTCGGATAAGCATTCATATAAGGAAAGATGTCAGATCCTAGGATTGGAACCATTATGGTTTCGAAGAATGAAACAACATCTTATACTCTTTTACAGAATATTGAAAAAAGATATGATCGACATTGATTTACAATTAGATTTCAAAAACTCTGAAGTATATTATCTTCGACACAAAAACAAAATATGTATACCGAAAATCCACAATCGTATACGAAAAGATTTCTTTATTTATAGATATTCTCGTTTATGGAATTTACTTCCCAATAATATAAGATTGAGCACTTCACAAACTGAATTCAAAAAGCAACTCAACTCTTTTTTATCTCCGGAAAAATTAGGTAAGCTATTTCTAATTAATACAACTATAGATAATTTATACTTATAAAGCGTAAAAGGCTTTCAATATTTCTCAGCAACAAAAATTTTTTAAAGTGACATATAACTTTTTTCTTGAGAATTTACTTTTCAGAATTGTTGAAATTCAACAAAATACACTCTCGCAATTCTTGAAAGGGTGATGTGACTCATATCTCCGTGACCCGATGAAGTGAAATCCTTATACAATTATCTGCGTTTGAAGTTGCATTTGTAACATCATACATGAATAAACATTGCGGTCAAGACCTACCCAAACTGTAATTAACCCATTTTATACAATTACTGTCGTATTCGTTAAAAACATGAACCTTTATCATTTATTTTTCCGATATTCTATCAACTTCATGTTTTGAACAAGCTATCATCTGTACAAATGTTATCCAACCATTTTTTACGGTTGTTAACAAAAAATGTATTTATGTTTGACCTTAACATTTGTATAATTACCGTTTTATTTAATGTACTTTTTCATGCAAACAAATGATCATGCATGGCATGACTCGGTGTATCCAAGAATATACATTATTATTATTATTATTATTATTATTATCATTATTATTATTATTATTATTATTATTATTATTATTATTATTATTATTATTATGTAGCTTTTACAACAAGAATTTCAATTACGGAATTATTGATTAGTATTGATTATTATTCAAACAATCATCACAACCACCGCAGTTTCAATCATCTTCGGATTTGTGTAATCTTGAATAGGTTTGTTGCATGTTCATCAGAAGCTTGTCAAGTGTATGCAGGTTGAATTGATTGAACACACGGAGGTTCCAGCAAACCCGAAACGTCATCCACAGTTGCCAACAATTTTCTCGCTTTTTCAATGGCAGTAGTCTGAGGTGCCAGTAAGGCTTTTCCTCTAGCGGTTTTGCAAATTACCTTGTCTGACGATCGTTTAGATGAGCTAGAAGGCAGTGCTGAATTCGCTTGATAAGATGAGTTCGGTGATTTATTTGAAATGGCATCTGAATAACTTTGAAGTTTGCTAACTTTGAAGTCTCTTTCTTGGTAATGAAAACTAGATTTTCAGTTTGAATCAATGACACAGGCGGATGCGGACGTGTTAACAGGGATGGCGCTTGAGGCGGTTGATAGGGAAGTCAAATTTTCATCATCAAACGAAAGATCTTTAGCACGAGCAATGGCACTGTTAGAAATCGGTCGAACTCTCTTTCCAGATGCAGTTTGAATAACCAGAGTAACGGGAGTGTTCTCCATACTATGATAGGATGTATGAAAGACAACGTTTCCTTTTTCGCCAAACGCATAGTTAAGGTATCATCATCATTTGTCTGCATCAGATCCTCGGCTTTTTCACGTTTATGTGTATTGAACATGACGGAATTTTCTGCTGGCGACAAATCTGTTGTTGCCACACGCGCATCTTCATACTGTTCGCAGTGAGCTCGAACATCTTTAAAAGAGGGTTTTGGCAGCTTCAAGAGTTCATTCTGCAAAACACTGTCATGTATTCCAGCAATTAGACGATCTTTCAATTGCTTTTCTAGCAAGTCACCGAAGTCGCATTTCGCATTTCGCATTTCGTTTCGTATGGAAGAGATATAAGAGAATCAAGATAGGCTAAATTCTTGATTAATGTATATGCAGATTTTCCGACTGCATTCAGAAAATGAAGCGATTTTTTTATCATTCTCAGCTTTCGGTCGTGTCATACACCGAATTTCGAATCTTTCACAATAGTCTTCAATTTCTCGAGCATTTGAATTTATATCGAGAGGTTCGAGACTTCAATTTGCCATGAAGAATTGCTACTCGCGAAGCCAAATGTGATGAATTGATTTGAATTGAATTGAATAACCAACCCAAGAATGTGAGTGAGAAACAAGCGACGCTCACTCAAATTGCAGTATGTATTGAATAATGTAGCTTTTACAAAAAGAATTTGAATTACGGAATTATTGATTAGTATTGATTATTATTCAAACAATCATCACAGTTACCCAATAAATACCCACGCGTGCAACAAACCCGGTACTTTGGAATATTGTTTCTGTTCAAATACCGTAGAAATCAATGAAGCGCAACAGTTTTTATCATCCACCCTCGTTCGCTTTTCATCGTTTGAATCACTTAACCTTGATCCAACGCATTCACCATCCCATCCCCAGCTCCACTCCACCGCTAATTAATCGATCGATTCAATCCCTGCCTGTTCCACCCCTCACCGGATTGAAACAATGACACGCAGGCCCTGACCCGAAAACCCAAACAACGAAGGCTGCATGTGATGTGTGCAAATTTGCCAAAAAAGGGGTAAAGCGCTAAATCTCATGTGTCAAATGTTTCGGCTGCCTATTAAAAACATGTCACTTGTGATAAAGCCCTAACTGAGGAGTGGCATTGATTTCAACAACGTAGATTTCCCCAGTGAGGTTACTTATACTTATTCACTTCATGTCGAGCAAACAGTCTAAGCGACACCACACTACGGCGGCCTATGGGCAAGCCCTTGAGCTTCGGTTAGAAATTTTAGAAATACTTCGAATAATTGGAGGACAGGGCCTTAAACCACTCGATGGATGAAATTGCCCCAGCGATTCAACCGAAGCAGAGATGCTCAAGATAAAAGCAATCGAACCTTCATCAATCGACGGAACTGTTGAAAAAAGTCAATAATGTACCATTCGATTCCAGTCTCAGGGGTTTACGGTCCAAGAGCCCCAGTAAACGCGTCTCATTCCCAGCAAGCTTAACATTCGCCCAGATGGTGACTAAAGTGATAAGTGTTTGGCGTTTAGAATTGAGCCCTAAACCTCAGGCAAAGAGGAGGTTCAAAGCAAAACACAGGTTCCATATCACAGGGAGCAGAAAAATTCGATAAAACGCATAAAAAATGTAAATGGTAATATGCACCAATATTCCTGAGTCAGAGGTAACGCTTCTTTCAAGAAAGTCAAAAGCATGACCGTGAAAACTGGTTCGTCGTTTGTAATGGAATCTGCCTAGATAGTATACACCCCGTGTCGGTAACTCGAATAGCTCGTCATACGAAATCCCCGAATCAAGATAAACCACGTCTTCTAAAAATCACTTTTGCCAACGAAAAGGACATGGAAAATTCCTACTAAATTCGTATCTGCTCCGAACGCAAAGTGACCTACCCAACCGTATATATGCTGACGTACCTTGGTGGGAAATGTCAAAAGCACTGAATAGGCGGTATCAAACAGCACCAAGGAGTATTATTTTGCTTGACGTTCCAGAAAATTCGGGCGCCACAACGGGCTTCGAAAACAATGAGCACTACCGTAAACAATGGTCATTTATAGCCGAAAATATCGGTTCCCAAAATTCTGTAGTTGTCGACACGTACAGAATACCTAGTTCGCCGAACTATCACGGGAAAGGGGCAAATCCACTTAAGGTTACGTTTCTTTCAAGTAGCATGGCGGATGATGTTCGAAGCAAGCTAAAAGTGAACAGAAACAGGTTACCTGAAAACGTTAGACTGTGCAACTCAAAAGCCGCTGTTGAGGTCCACCTGGAGCCTTTAATTACGCAATTATCCGAGACTGGTGCAAATTCGCCCGCGAAATTACTTCAAATTGCTTCAAAAAAACGATCTCGGTCCGACGTCAACATCGTCGGACCAATAAATACTAATACTGACTCGGTGTTACATTCTGAAAACTCACTTAAATGCATCTATACCAATGCTCAAAGTTTGTTCAACAAATTGACTGAACTGACCGAGCTGTGCAAACGATACACGCCAGACCTTGTTGCTGTTACTGAAACCTGGTTTCAATTCTGTATGACTGAAAGTGAACTCTCAATCCCCAAGATGATGCTAATACGGAACGATCGCCCAAGAAAAGATAGTGGTGTGGCTTTATACTGTCATGAACGTCTTCATTGCTTAAAAATTCACGATCCAAACCTTGATTTCGAAGATACCCTCTGGTGCAGTCTCACAAATGTGTCACAGGACGATTGCATTCTTGGAATCATATATCGCCCTCCAGCCTCGAATGATACTCAAAATGACAGGTTATTACAAGCGCTAAATTACGCCAGAGAGAAGCATAGCTCGCAATTACTACTCATGGGGGACTTCAATCTTTCTAATCTCTTTGCCAGATCCGATCCACATTTACACACATTTGATCACAAATTTCGTGAGGTGATCGACATGATTTCACTGCATAATCATGTGTTTGACTTTACTCATAGAAAAGGATCAGAGTTGCCATCCATTTTGCATCTAATCTTTACTTCAGAGAAAACAGCAGTTGAGTGTATTGACTACATTGCGCCCCTCGGTCGGAGTGATCATCTGGTGCCAGCCTTTGAGTTTGTTTGCAGTGCTAGACGAGTTTGTGCGTCCGCCAAACAATTCAGAAAGATCGACTACGCGGGTCTACGTGGATCGCTTGGGCTAGTGAATTGGCAAGAACTTGATCAGCACAACACGAAAATACTTCAGTCAAACATAGATCATAATTCGCGATTTGTTGATGAACGACGGGCAAGTGACTTCCGATTTAAGCTTCGCAGTCGCACAAAAAATGGCTCGGAAAACGAAACTTTGCTTGGACTGAACACCGAAAGACCAAAACTGATGCCTCTTGGCAGCAATTTTCTAAAATTCGTAACAAAGTGAATGCTCTCGTCAAAGAGGACAAGCAATATTACCATCGCTCTCTGTCTTTGAAAATGGAAGAAAACCCTATACTTCTCTATCGGATTGTCAATGCTCGGTCCAGTGTGAAACCAGGGGTGTTTCCTGTTATTTCTGGAAATGGATTAACAGTCACAGCAAAGGAAACGGCTGATACTCTCGCTCAATTTTATGAAAATGTGTTTAGCCCGATAACGGTTAGGGCGAATGAGAATTTACTGACATCGATTGTAACTCAACAACTGAATGATATTGAGATTAATTCAGCGATTATACAAAGACACTTGTGTCGACTGACCCCTAGGAAATCTCCTGGAGCCGATGGAATAACACCAGCACTACTAAAATCCTGTGACCAGCAGCTGTGTGAACCACTATGCCAATTGTTCCAACATTCCCGAACCGAAGGAGTGGTGCCAACAGAGTGATTGAGAAACTTGCTGACGGTATTAAACGATTTAACCCAAACGGTTGACGCAAGAGACTGTGCACGCGTGCTATCTGGATATGTCGAAAGCTTTCGACAGAGTTGATCACTTCCTGTTGCTACAAAAGCTGAAACAGATTGATATTGACGGGCAGCTACTCGTATGTTTCGAAAGCTACCTCAATGGGCGCAAGTCAAACGTTCGAGTTAACGGGGTACAATCACGAGCCATTAAAACCTCCAGTGGTGTACCGCAAGGTTCCGTTCTCGGTCCAGTGCTTTTCTTAGTTCACATCAATGATTGACCTGAGAGGCTCTCATGCAAGGTAGTTCTTTTTGCGGATGATGTTAAACTTTGGATGCGATTAAAATCAACTGCAGACTGCGTAAAACTGCAAAGTGATTTCGATACACTACACGAATGGTCAGTTAAAAATAAACTGCCGTTCAATTGTCAAAAATGCAAGTTACTGCAAATCGGTGAGCCCTTTTAGTACGAATATCACTTTGGGCAGACGATTTTGAGATGGACCGAATCGGAGAAG
>JACCGJ010012454.1:0-12569 GCA_013407085.1 Atriophallophorus winterbourni
CATCAATGGGGAATGATGTTGAGCTAATTCATATTGAATACAGATGATTAGGTTTTTATTGTGGCTACTAAGATAACATACCTAAAATAGAGCTCACATCAGGTTTTATCAATAAATCCGCTATTATAATCCATCACCATCATCATCAAAGACAACATTACACCGGTAGCACGTACCGAATGCTTAACTGCCATACAACCATGAATAAGTAAAATCCTAAAAGATGGGGAAGGGTGGGACTTAAATTGCTACAGCTTCTATAGAAGAGTAAGCACAAACAAACTGGGAAGAGGTGCCTACACCTCGAATGGAACATACATTCAAACAAGTTTTGTGAACGAGTAGAGCGACATCAGCACGGCAGCTTCCTTGCGGCTTTCACTGTCATGCATCATCATTATAATCCCCATGAAGTTGTAGTGCACAAAGCATTCCAAGGTGTTTCTTTCCAACAAAGATAGCCCTTACATAAAAGAATCATTAATTGGCGTCATCTCGAGGGAGAATTTTTTAATTTTTATTAGACGATAAAGAGTCAAGACCTTGTGAGCCGCAACGATTCCCTCTCAGTGCCATAGTCCAGGAGAACGTCAGGTAAATAAATCTTCTCCCATTTTGCATATCTTTGCGTTGATTCCAGGCAATATCCTGTTTACAAGCTGCTTGAATTGGTTTCCAAAGTTTGTTACAATTGACTCATCCGGGAGTGAATCTCACAAGTTAACTTCTCTTGTCAAGAATGTAGAACTCCCGCGCACTTGAAACATCAGATACTGGTATTCCAAGAAATACTTCACCCTCTTGATAAAGCACATTTCTGGAGCCAGAGAAAGTTCTAAACAACACGAGATACGATTAGTAGTCTACCAGAAACGTATAAAGAGACAAATAGAATAATGTTTGATTATTGTCTATTTTGGCTACGTACGGATATTTTAAGACCATGACGATTTTGAAATCCACTGTCTTTCTTACAACTAAACAGTTGTATTTGCACTCACAAAGTTCATTAATGTGAACGATCTTTTAAACAGTCATATCAATTAAGGTTTCAAACCACATTCTAGAAAAATCGTCAGTTCGTACACAGGCAAACATATATTCCAGTGAGGCGATGAGATTCAAGATTCAAGATTCCAGAATTTATGGTATAAAAAAGCTCGTAGCTGTACAACACCACAGGATATTCGTATAAGGACAATAAATATATATACAAAAAAGATTGAGTAATTAGGAAGATCGACAGTTTTGTAGTTGCAAAAAAATGTCATGTATTGGGGCGGTATGATGGATAAAAAAACATATTCGTTTGGAAAAAAATCATGTTATATAAACGGGATGTAGGGTGGAATTACTACGCATAAATATATCCAATTTGTTCCTGAAAATCCTTTCACTAGATGATTGGACAACATCTGACGGTAGGGAGTTCCATAAGAAACAAACGCGCACCGAATAAAAGAACCGACGACAGTTCCGGTGAGAATGTGGAATATCAAATGCCAATGGGTGAGTACGTGTGGCATGGCTTGACCGGAGGCGAAATAGATGCCTCAGAGAATGCGCCTTGGCGTTCATAATTTTGTAGGTTAGTATTAGATCGAATCGAACCCTTCTGCGAAGCAGTGTATCAAAAATTAAGCTGCTCAAGTTGATTCTCATATGGTAGGTTGCGGAGGCAGCCAACCATTTTAGTTGCTCTGTAATAAATCCTCTCGAGCAGCTTGATGTCCTTTTGTAGCCACGGTGCCCAAGCTTGCACTGAGTAATCCATCACCGGGTTAATATACGTATTTATGAGCATGGAGAATGATTCCCGGAAAAAAATGTCCGAAAATACGCCGAAGCATACCTAGCATGCGGCTAGCTCGGTTGTACACTGCTTCGCATTGCATGCTAAACTTCAGACTTCCACTAATCCATATGCCGAGGTCTTTTTCTTTGGTTGTCCATTCCAGTTGATTTGGTCCAAGGTTGTATGAGAATGGAAAATCTTTGCCTATTTGCAACATTTTACACTTTCGGAAGTTGAATGGAAGTTTATTTCTCTCCGACCAGCTGTTCAATAGATCCAAATCGCTTTGTAAGCGCAAACAGTCCACGCTTGACTTGATTCGCATCCAAATTTTAACATCATCCGCAAAGAGAACCATTTTGGCTGTGACAAGTTTCGGAAGGTCGTTGATGTAGACCAAAAAGAGAACCGGACCAAGTACCGAACCTTGTGGGACACCGCTAGTGGCTTCGATTTCCCCAGACATCACACCATCGATACGTTCAGTTGCTTTGCGATCAAGAAGGTAACTTCTTTGTTACAGCGCGCCAGGCCACTGACTGGTTGCCCGGTTATTTCCCCAGTCTCTAGCAACTAGGCTGTGTGAATGAGGCATGGTATGATGCAGCATTCTTGAAACATGTCACAATTATAGCAAACAAGCTTGAATCCGCATTTCTTCCAGTCTGCGGCCTATTGGTTCTAGCACTGTTTGCAAACATCTATTTTAACAATGCGATGCTGCCATTGAATGTAAGCGATCCGTCGCAGACTGTGAGTCAAAAATAAAAAGCGAACGGTCATCTTCAACCAAGATCAATTGGGCTTCGCAACCTTGGACGTAGGAAAACAAGTATATATAATGTGTTTTTATGCAATTTAATCAAAGACCCGATTTCGATCAACTCTTTAGAAGTGTCCTAGGTTTGTTTGACCCCAATATTGTCTGCAAATTGATTTCAACATACATCCGTCCTTAAATCGAATATGCTATACCGGCATGGGATCCTTGGTTGAAAAAACATACTCAGCTATTGGAAACTCCACCGCGCAGAGCGACAAAACTCGTCATGGGACTTTCTAATTATCCACACGAAATGAGACTTAAAATATTGAATTTGCATTAGGCTCAATACAGACGGAAACGAGGAGCACTAATATTCATTTAAACAGTGCTTAATCAAACAAATCACCCTTGCAGTCGTTTGTTTCATCTTTCCCATAAGACACACATCTGCGAGGTCACCAATCGAAACTTTGTCAACAGCATAGCAGGTTGAACTGCCGCAAAAATGCATTTTCCGTTCGCAATGTCCAATTCTGGAACAGTTTACCTACTCACGTGGTACAATCTGGAACCATTGACGTTTTCAAGAAATGTCTCTAATAATATTTTTGATATTTTTTACCCTCCGACCCGATGTACATTTTTGTGGGTCTTGTATAGCAGAGCTTTTTACCCGCATATCATCTATGAATAAATCTATGAACTACCGGTTCTGGAGAATAAGAACAACTAAATTAGATGCTCAATGAGATTTTGAGAACAAATCTTTCTCAACCGCCCTCCTCAAAGTCAGTCCCGTGAAGAAATCCGTACTTAAGGCTCCAATCTAAGGGAATCGGAAATATGCTCCTCAAACACTCTATATCTTCATTACAATGTTCCCTATTCAGTCCAAATAAAATGGTCTGAAAAGCATTTCGCTTTACAGAAAACCACAAAATAATATGGGAACCCGTCAAATAATTTAACTAAGAATAACGGGATTTGGTTGTTCCTTGAAGGACAGAAATTCGTTTCTTGGCACAGTGAGACGATATGTGTAGGTCAAAGGGGTCAGGATGTATAGTTTTCTTCAATACACATCTTAAGGGTCCAAAAGGTATCAAGATTTCACTTGGGGGAGTTAACAACCTAATCTGGTAGATTGTTCCATATTAAACAAACTCGCATGGCGAAAAAATGTGGTCTAGTTTTTACCCGAGAGTGACGGACGGTTTGAGTTTATGCGCGAGCTCTTGTCTTATGCGAACCCCGCAGATTATATAAGCATTGTACGAACCCTATGTAACAGTGGCATTCAAGTATAACCGTATTTACGACTAATTTACTGTTTCAAGGCTCACTGAACCTAATCTTAGTGTCTCTACCTGATGATGGCAAACAGCCTGAAACCGGTAGTGGTGTGTAAGGGATGGGGATGTGAGCAACACATCACTTTGGTCATCCATAAGCGCCTTGGGTGCTTGACCACGAAACACTATATGATTCTGTGTCTGAACATCGTGGTTCTTTGTACGAACCCTATGCAACAGTGGCATTCAAGTATAACCTTGTTCAATTCAATTCCATTTTGATGGTCTAAAAAGCATATATCATTACAAAACACCACAGGATAATATGGGAACAACGAATAATATAACAAGCAAAAACGGGATTTGGTTGCTTACTGAGCAGTTCAAAAATTAGGTAAAAATCCAAAGGGAAGAAATTGTTTTCGACTGGTGGGATAACGAATGTAGATGTATGTTGTTAAGTTGTATAGCTTTCTTCGATACACAGGTTTAGGGTCAAATAGGCATCAAGGCTTCTCTTGAAAATCTGCTGATTTGTTGAATTTACAACATAATCTGACAGATTGTTCCAAATGAAACAAACTCGCACGGCATAAAAATGTCGTTTGCTGTTCAGTCGCGAGTGAGGGACAGTTAGAAAAAAATGTGCGAGCTCTTGTCTTGTGCGAGCCCTGTAGATTAAATAAGCATTGTAAAGGGTGATTTGCGGTATTCAAAATATTGTAAGCCAAGATCAAATCCCCTTGAAGATGACGAGGGTGGATAATCGAATAAGTTTAGTTTTGAAATTCGCTCATTGTACGGTTTCCGACTGAGTCCGGTGACGAGTTTGGTAGCTCGATGATATATTCTTTGCAAAGTCACAACATCTTTTTTATCCATGGTGACCATGCTTGAACTGCATATTCCATCGTGAGTCTGATCCACATATTTGTTATACGGGAAATTGTCTGTTTGTAGAATTTCGGGAAAATTAGCTTCAGAAGTGACAATTTCTTTAATGTTTCCTGGTAGACAAAGTTGCCATGTCTCTCGACATCTCTAAAGTGGTTCTTTTCAACATACCCAAGTCCGTTTGTTCCATGGTTCGCGCAAGTCTGTTTGCACCGAGAGAATATTTAAACTCTACATATTTTCAAAGTTCAACATGTGGCACTTATGGAATTGGAAAAATATGCGATTTTCCGGTACTAGGCGTGAAAGTTGTCCAGATTCTCTTGTTTGTTTTTGAAGTTGCCAAAAGCGAAACACATGCGTAATTCCACGGTTTGGACTAAGCGAGTGACAGAACTGGCTCGTACGAACATTGATTCATTCAGTCTAGCCGAGTTATCGGTCGATATATTGATTAGACATGAACATTATTCGGAACCATCCAATTTATTTATCGATTGATCTGCGCGGGAAGATAAAAGGTTTGCAGCGAATCAAGTATGGATGACAGCATGATTGCTTCCAATTACCATTATTGTAACAGTGACGGGTTAGAAAAATAAGTATTATTTTCAAAATGTCGCTAGATACCTAACGATGAGAACAGTTTTCGTAATGAATTCTTGAGTAAAATCTGTCTGCCGATCCATCCAAGGTCGACGTATCAGGAGAAATTGATTTCTGGAAGACAACCCCATTTTCCGGTTCGAAATATGTTTGATAGCAAACTGATCACAACCAAAGCAGCATTGCAAGTTCAAGAATCAAGAATCAAGATTTATGGTGATAAAAGCTAATGCTTTACACGTACCGTTGGATGACAACTATTGCGAAAAAACATTTAATCAAAATCACATTGTTAATGTTTTTTGGGTTCGTGTTGCTTCAATACACCGGGCCAAATTCAGGGTTTTGTTTGACGTATGCATCCAATTTCGATTTGAAAACATCAATTGTCGTTGCATTCACAACATCTTGCGGTAGCGCATTCCATAGAACCACTACGTTTTTTGATGTATTGATTGCTTCCGTTTCGGTGGGAACGCTGCCGTCTACCGCCCCCAGCCGCGAATGTGTCTCACTCATGGTACTTGGTCTCGGTGGACAAAGTCTAATGTCTTTCGGTAATGCACGTTTTGCTATTTTCCATTCGGACTTGACAAATTCAGCCATGTCGGTAGTTAAAAAGGTAATCCTGAGAGGTTTCGGTCCGTCTCCTTTATAGTTTATTGAAAAAGGCACCCGGCAAGTGTCAGTGATCACAACGTTAGAAATATTAAGCAAAGACGCAATGTAACGCCACTGCTTGAAGTCATGATCTGCTGTTTCCTGTCCCGATGCTTTAGTGGTATTTTCTGGTACCCCAAGTAGAACCATACTCCGCGATACCGTTTTTTTCCTTAGTGTTTGAGCCACCCGTCCGTTCCCACCATGGCACATCAGGATATATCCGGCAATTTGAAGTCGGATCCGTCTTTAGTCGGTACGAATTTAGCAGTATGTTTTCGAGTATGAGTTGTAGGATCAGAGAGGGGACACATCGCAAGGACCATTTTTCCGTGTGCCGAATTGAAAGAGAGTGAAGCATGTGGTGTAAATGCGGCAAATGAGGAATTTTTGTTCCAACCTGTGGATTGAACGTATCTACCTGCGTTTCAAACGCATGTGGATACTGATCTTACTGTCTCTACCTGATGAGTGCAAACAGCACGAAACCGGTCGTGGGATGTGTGACGGAAAAGCATGCAAATGAATATTTTGTTTCATGGTTCTGGGTTTAACCCCATTAAACATGTGTTTGGACACATGTAACTGAACAGGTTGTTCTTACCAGCCTTATCCAACAGTGGCATGCAAGTGCTACTTGTTTACCATTCCTCCACTGTTTCAAGCGCATGCGGATCTTGATACTACTGTCACTCGCTGATAAGTGCAAACAGCATGAAACCGGTCGTGGGGTGTGTGTGAGGGAAGTGCATGTAAATGAGGAATTTTTGAATTGGAACTACTTGTTGTGTCCTTTTCTTTCCACGCTTGGCAATGTTTTGGTTGTGACAAGCGCCTATAGCTACAAGAAATTATTGCGTGCTGGAAGATCTCGAATTGACACCCTTTCATGAACCGATATAATTAAAGACCAGTCTTATGGAACAGACTGTATCTCGCGTTGGACAGAAAAATTGAGGCGGGTGATAGCAGATACAGTATTTTGAAAAGTAACGAACTCTAAACCTCTAACAGCAGCTAACCTAGCTGCGCCGTCGACATCGTGGGCGGAATAGATACCCGTATCGGATAGACCAGCATGGTGCAACTCACCCGTTGCCTGGTCACTAGCATGAAGACATTTGATAAACAAAAGACACCACATGTTGGTAAATAGGTGTCTCAGGAGGTTGGTGGGGTCTGCTGATACGCAGTCACAAAGAAGCAAGAATTATGGCATTGCACAATGCAAGAACCTACGAAGCTGCGGTCGGATTGGCCCTACCATCTTGAAGTCTAACGGAAGCGTTGCCAAGACGTTTCTTACTATGAGAAAACACGCGAAAAACTCTTGGTAAGAGAAGAAGGACAAAAGGAACAACGAGTGACCTCAGCAAAATACGTACATGAATAGAGAACTGTTCACAAATTGGTCAAGGTGGGCGAATGCACCGTTTAGAAACATCGAGGTTGTTGTTTTCAAACAGAAGCACGCAGAAGTTGCTGTTGCTCCTTCTGTCGAGTAATACCTCATGGAGAACATACTTGATGGCCGAAGCCGACCATGGACCGTTTATACAAACTGAAAATCCATCAAAATAATAAACAAGTCCGCTTTTACGTAAAACGCATTCGAGTGCTAAACGAGCAACGATTGGCAAGGAGATCGATCGATAATGAGTGCAAACGCGAACTATACAGTTTACCGAAAGAACTTCCGTATCGGCCAACGCTCCACCAGGGACCACAGACTTACGCACGCACGCACGTATCAATCACATGATCACCGAAAGTGACCGTCGTTTTCGTAACCGTGTCCAGGGTTGGTTGTGTCAGTTTTATCCAACTGTGGATTCAAAATTCAAATTTTCACGTGCAACATGGCCACGCGGGCTTGTCAAGGGCACGGTGGAAATATATTCAAACAGCGCGCCTTAGCACAGAGATCACGTGATTTATCTAGGTTGACTTTGCTGTGGTAATCTACGAGAGTGACGAAGGATTACCAGGGAACTACCACGCGCATGATGTCGTTTCCAATGACTAAACAGTCTGATTTGGGAGTAACAACCTCTACCGCAAGGCGCGAAGCAGTACTTGAGGGACAGTGTCGGTTGCAAGATAACCGCGTGATCTAAGTTCAGCGGCTGAGAGCAACATCTGCGTTTCCTTAACTAGAGGATAATGATGGCGCTCACGGGTAAGCTCTTCCCAGCACGCAGGGCCATTTTCAAGCGCTTTCATATATCCGTTGCAAACGTCTTTGTACTGCAAAGGTCAACTACCTAATTTTAACTCACCGTCGAGTAAATCTTTCGTAAAACGACCATTTTCGATTCTGCACAAATGACCCAGTCAGAGTAGGCGACGCTGTCATAGTAGGGTATTTGGGAAATTTTCACCCAAGACATTCCCAAGGATCATGAATACCTACTTGAGACCAGTCATGGAATACGGTGTGCAGTCATGGTCTCCGTGGATCAAGAGGGATGTAGAACTTATGCAGCGAATCTATCACAGCTCAACAAAACTAGTTCTGAGCATCCGAAACAAACCATATAAAGAAAGGATAGCTCAACTGAATCTGTTCGACTTTCCCTATCGACGAATCAGAGGAGACCTTATCTTACTTTACAAAACATTCCATACCCCGAACCATCCCTTACAGGATTTATTCACGCGAAGGGATATGAGAAATTATCGGACCCATGAATAATGCTGGTCATACCCCATTCCCGCCTGAACTGTAGAAGGTATTTTTACTCTGCCCGTGTCTGTTTTACTTGGAACAGTTTACCTTCAACCGTTGCTCACTCCACTAGCTTGCATGAATTTACAACGAAATTAGACGAATTTTTATTGCATTTTTCGTTTCCAGAACATTTATATACTGTTTAATCTATTTCCTTATATTGTTTATACACTTAAATTTTAATTTTTACCATCCTATGTTTGTTGTTAAGCATGTTGCTTTTTAGAACATTAAAACCTTTAACTACCTTGAATTACTGTGTTGACCAGCGGTAGAAACCATTCTGCACTTATTCTCGAAGATAAAGAAGGTCTCAGTTTAATCAAATGAAGAATTTGGGAGATTGAAGTTTGTAGTATGATGTGCTTGACACATGCACATGTATACAAAGAAGATAAACTCTTCGAAAGCTAACAATAGTCCGCAAATATCTCTGTCCATAGAACAGTTCAGTACTTCCAAGAAGCTTCACAGATCCATCCAACTTATCATTGCCTGTTCTCCAAACAATTATCGATCTCTTTGAAAACCAGTACTAGTAGGCGATACGAGTAGCATAAATTGACTTGCCTTCATTCAAACGGAAAAGAAAAAATGACGATCAATGATCAGAGGTGATTGGTATTCCACTGTTAATCGATACGATTAGGTCGATCCATACCGGAACAAAATAGAGTTTCAATCGAAATGTTCATATAGGATAGCACAGACTTCTGTTCACTGCATTCGAACCTAATGTAGAGAATAACACGAGGATTGATGCGCGGATTGGATCGAGATCTCTTGTCTGAGGCAAATGCAAGTAGTGTACAGACAACGCGTGCGAACGAAATGCTTTGCTGTGAAACACGAACGGAAGCCGCAGAATCTCATCTTTCAGCAGTATTCATAACACTTTAATCATCTAGAAACGGATCGGTTGCTTCGCCCTGAACGTTTCGTAAATGCGCAAAATGTCTCTGATGCTGCAGACTCCTGGGAGCGTTGATTCTACACATCCACAAACTACCCTGATGTCATAGACTCGCATAGATTCAAGATTCAATAATTTATGGTATTAAAAGCTCGTAGCTGTACAACACCACAGGATATTCGTATGAGGACAATAAATATATATACAAAATAAATTGAGGCACTAGGATGTACGACAGTTTTGTAGTTAGAAAAATGTCATGTATTGTCTCGTTTTGATGGAAAAATATTCGTTTGGATACAGATAATGTTATATAAACGGGATGTAGGGTGGAATTACTACGCATAAATATATATAATTTGTTCCTGAAAATCCTTTCACTAGATGATTGGATCTGATAGAATCAATCTCATTCGTATATTTCATCCACCCAAGACGTTCCTTGCAACACTATACAAAAAGAAATTCATAGCCAACCGTACATACCGATACAGTGTCGACTGACCTTGACCGTGCTCACTAGTATTAGATCGACGTGGATACACACTAGTAGGAAAATCGACCACTGATCCTGGTCATTCCCATGGGACGTTACACAGCGTAGGCGTACAGTAAGCTGTTTAGCGGTAACGTTAAATAAGTGGTGGTGGTTTGACGCCTACTTAATCATGTTCCTTGTCCTGACTATCACCCTTGGTCTGACGAACCTTCTTTGTCAGAAGTGAAACATCACCCAAAAAGCTGCTCTAAACGATTGCACTCAAATTTCTTTGCATTAGGTATGTGAGTGGTTTGCATGGCAAATTAGCTCATTGCTTCAATATTAGCGGGGTTATTCCGTCGGCCACATGAGACTTGCCGGTTTTAAGATTAAATAAGCCTTGAAGGACGCGTTTCGACTTGACAGTTATTTCACTCATGGCAACCGTGGTTGAAATTGTTTGATTTGAGATGTTTATTGCATGTTCTCTCGCGTTGAATACAGATGAAAAGACATCCTCGTCCTGCCCGTGACGAAATCTGCAAGACTTGTGGAAAAACGCGACATTTTCGCTCGATATGCCCATCTTCAGAATATGAGAAACATGCTGCATCTACCTCTCCATTTTAGCATCCTCTATAGTCCGCGCTGCTGCTCCAGCTTGTCTCTCGAAAGCCATTGTAAACGGTGTGATGTTGGACACATTGATGGACACTGGGAGTTCAGAAAGTTTTGTTTGCCATTCAATTTCCCACACCTCGTTCAGACAGCGAAATCGTTTTAGTTTCTACACTACTACGAAGCCATACCAAGGGACACTGTGCTATTTCTTCATCACATAACGGAAATATGTATAACGATGACAAACTTTTCGTACTCCGCACTTGTGCACAGATATCCTTCTTGAAACATCAGGAAAGCGTTCAACTCTCTTTTGAAGGAGATTGACCTACCTTCTCAGTACGTGGCCTCACGACAGCTAGTCTACCAACGCTGTTGGCGCAGTTATCACCTACACGCCGACCAATATGAGCAAAGTCAACGTGATGAATTATTTATCAAATCTGAAGTAAACAGATTAGTTACTGACGGTATAATTGAACCATCCAAGTCTCCTTGGCGCAATGAATTTCTTGTTCGTTTGACCCCAACATTGTCTGCAAATTGATTTCAACCTACACCCGTCCTCATATCGAATATGCAATACCGGCATGTGAGAATTGGTTGAAAAATATACTCATCTATTTAAAACTCCACAGCGCAGAGCGAAATGAGACTTAAAATATTGAATTTTCATTGGGATCAATACAGACGGAAACGAGGAGCACTAATATTCATTTGGACAGTGCTTAATCAAACAAATCATCCTTGCGGTCATTTGTTTCATCTTTCCCCATAACACACATCTGCGTGGTCACCAATCGAAACTTTACCAACAGCATAGCAGGTTGAACTGCCGCAAATATGCATTTTCCGTTCGCAATGTGCAACTGTGGAACAGTTTACCTACTCACGTGGTACAATCTGGAACCATTGACGTTTTCAAGAAATCATTAGATGTCTCTAATAATATTTTGATGTTTTTTACCATTCGACTCGATGTACATTTTTATGGGTCTTGTAAAGCATAGCTTTGTACCCACATATCATCTTTGAATAAACCACAAACGAACGTTAAAAGAAGAGCATAATGATTGATTACAGATAAACCATTAATCGGCCGTAGAGACATTATCGAAAAGATATCCTGCTATGAAGTATATGGTACGCTTGATCTTGAAAGCGCGTATAATCAAACCCCTATCAGAGAAGACGAGAAGAAATTCACTGCTTTCGAGGGGCGAGTGACTGGCGCCTGAAAACCAGTTTGCTTCCGGCAGATGGAGCTCGTTAGCCAGGGAGGGCATTTCATCTAAGGGAAAGAAAACCCTGAGTTTAGACCTCCGCTGCCTTGCGGGATACCCGATTACGGGAAAGGCTTCGGGAGAAAACCCTGAGGAAAAATCTGGAGCAGTCTCGTAGACGGTTTGTTAATGCACACCACCTATTTCTGGCAACTCCATGCAGCCTTGCAGGTCGCACTTGTTTGTGCAAGGGCTAGAGAAGCTGACCCGAAGCTGGGGACGCCGCTTTGTACCCAAATTCCCAATAATCTAGTCGCACAAAAGTAAAAAGTAAGTAACGTTTCGTTCGGAAAGATCAAACCTGACCCGGATCGTCTCAAACCATTGATGCTCTTTCCTCTTCCTACTGATCTGAAATCACAGACATGGGTAGTTGCTATGTTTGCGTACTATTCTGATAACATTCACCAGCTTATTCACAACACAAAGTTTTCGTTGTCTAAAGAAGTCTTGAATAGCTATGTAGCGCACAAGGCAGAATTGATGGAAGATGCAGTAATGACAGTAGACTGAAACGTGCCTCTGAT